>JARKHS020014875.1:0-54422 GCA_030143305.2 Amblyomma americanum | reverse complement strand
TCCGTGAAAATGCATCACTTTTGAGGCGGTCCTCCGCAGATGTGGCAAATCGCTTCCCGAAGGCCCGCAAGCTCTGCAGCGATTGAAGTACACTTGTGTCCTAAAGTCAAGCTCCGAGTCATATGCTCAGCGGGCATTAGCAAAGCTGCTGTTGATGTCTTTGGTGACACAGTTGCTTCTGTGTATACGTGCACACAGTTTTGGTATTCTGATCAGATGTAAGGAATAGCAAATTGCTTCAGTCCGCTAACCGGCATCAGAGATTTCTGGATTATGTCAAGGACATGCAGGCATACTGAAGGTTGAGCCATCACTCGTTAATAAATGACAGCCAAAGAGGTAAATGTATTTTGTTCTGCCAGCGCACACTTGAATGCCTTTTCCTAGTGTCTTATCAGAACTTCTGCAAAGGATGTTATACTATCCGGCATTTCTTGCTCCCGCTTCCGACGAAAACACTTTGACAAAGCATTTGCTGAGTCGTCAAAATGAAGGTTATGTGTTGTTTACTAAATTCTGTATTCAGAGTTGAAAACAAAATATTGACTTTTATCAAGGCACTGGCGTCAAAGATTATGCAAGAGACTCTGTTTCGAAACTTTCCAACGTTCAGAGTGCTACACTGCATAAAACTGGGCAAAAAAAACAAATGGAAAATTCCTCTGAAAAAGCTGTTATCATGCTAGGCTAGCATGCGTTTTCCGAACTGATGTCACCACAGTGACGGCACTGAAGTTTCAAAACCTCTTGTGAGGTAGCAAATATTTCCTCTCGCGAAAAGTCTGATTCTCTCTGTCATGTTTAAAGGTGAAGTAATATGGATGAATAAAAAAGTGAAAAAAACATCAAAGCGAATGCTGTTGCTAGCAGTTCTTAAAGCGTCGCTTAAACTGTGCTCACATTATTGACATTCTGACCACGTACATAAGAATTTCAACACAAAAATCTTCAACCGCTATTTTGTATGGATGATGGAAATTACTCCGCATAACATAATATGACTCGCACATTTTGAAGACATTTATCGCTTGGTTAACCCCCTGAGACTTCATCTAAGGTCGCACACTGCGACTCGCTTTCTTGATCGACACTATTGGTAGCAATAATTAATAATAATAATAATATTAATAATTAATATTATTCTTACAACCTTGTTCTCCAATGCACAAGTTAGTATGTTTCTCCATTGCTTCATGGCAATAAAGTTGCTGAAAGCAAAATAAGGCAGATTCCCTTCAGGACATCCATATATCTAAATATACAGGTAATGCTGCTTCTAGCAGGAGTGGTTAAGGGATGTTAAACCTCCATAAACCATAAACCAAACGATATTTATAGCATGTCAATGTGATTAGGACGGGTGTGTGTGCCTGCATAAAGTATCAAATACACGCTTAGGAAAGCTCAATTTATGCCGTTTTCGCAGGCTGGTCTTTAGAGTAAATGCAGTGATTCAATCTTAACCATATTTACAGATAAAATGCCTCGAAGAGCATAAGCTCTGCTGTGTAACGAGTCTAATTCAGGAAAAGTGGCTGTATGTTGCGAGCTGTGCTTGCTTGCTTTGTTTTTTTTTTTGTTCATTTTTTCCAATTCCTAACTTTCTGAAAACGAATACAAGCGGCTACAAAAAGTTCTGCCGCTGCACCCTCTGACGAGCTTCGGGGTGCTTCACCAACCAGCGTAGACGCTCCGTCCTGGCCAGACGCTAAACGGCGACACGTTGAGCACCGTGCCTACTCTCTGTGTTATAGATCTCTGAGCCTTGTGAATGGTGAATTGAAGACTGCACTCCACTATAACAGAAATTTGGTACTATGGGACGAATTCCATACGAATCCATCATTCATTTTCCTATATTATTTCCCACTTTAGTACGCCTCATAGGAGAGGTTCCCTCGGATCATAAATGGCAGTTTACCAACATTCATCAAACGAAAAGCATACAACAGCTGTATCTTGAGGGTCTTCACCTGCGGGATAGAAACGTGGAGGCTAACGAAAAGGATTCAGCTCAAGTTAAAGACACCACTGCAAGCCATGGAAAGTAAAATGATAGGTGTAACATCAAGATACTGGAAGCGGACTGAGTGGGAGAGGGAACAAACGCGGGCTGATGGCATCCAAGTCGAAATCACCAGGAAGAAATGGGCGTGGGCAGGGCATGTGGTGTGAAGGCAAGACAACCGCTGGTCTTTAAAGGTAACGGAGTGGATTCCAAGAGAAGGCAAGCATAGCAGGGGCTGCAGAAAGTAGGGGGAGATGAGATTAAAAAGCTTGTGGGGATAAAGTGGGGTCATCTGGCAAAGCATAGTTTTAATTGAAGAGACATGGGAGATGTCTTTGCCCTGCAGTGGGAGTAGTCAGGCCGATGAAGATGATGATGATGAGTTCTCTCGCATTCTTCTATGTTAATCGCTGACATTGCGGTGGGTTTCAAGCCTCCTGCACAAGCGACCTGACCAATGGCTCATTGGCAACAAGACCTGACTTGATCGCAGCCATTGCGCCGAGTGTAAACAGTATTAAAATCTGTTGCTGGGCGAGTTAGTGCCTCATGCTTTCATTCACAGCGCAAAGACGAACACGGACAAAAGGGGAGACACCACAAAGCGCCGACTTCAACAACATTTATTTCTGTGCGCAGCGAATACATATAGAGTACAGCGAACATGCGCAGCAACGAAAAAGAAAGTCTTGCTAAGACTGGTGATCCGCCGCGGTGGCTCAGTGGTTAGGGCGCTCGACTACTGATCCGGAGTTCCCGGGTTTGATCCCGACCGCAGCGGCTGCATTTTTATGGAGGAAAAACGCTAAGGCGCCCGTGTGCTGTGCGATGTCAGTGCACGTTAAAGACCCCCAGGTGGTCGAAATTATTCCGGAGCCCTCCACTACGGCACCTCCTCTTTCCTTTCTTCTTTCACTCCCTCCTTTATACCTTCCCTTACGCCGTGGTTCAGATGTCCGCCGATAAATGAGACAGATTCTGCGCCATTTCCTTTCCCCAAAAACCAATTTAAAAAAATGCTAAGACTGGTAGCAGAATAACAAAACAAAAACAAAACAAATACATTATACTCTAGTTCGAAATTCTCAAGATACGATGCTCCTTATCGCTTAACACCACCGAAGTGCTGGCACAGTAATCTCCTTTTTCCACGATCTCACCAGCCTCAGCTATCTCCCTAACTGTTTTGCTGACATAGTTGTGAAGAACTGTGGTACTTTGCAAAAAGGAACAACGTTCATTACCCTGTTGGCAATCATGGCAGTGGCAATCACGGCGAACCTGTGGGCTTTCTCAATCGACATTAAAGACCTTTATTATTCTATTCCGCGGGACAGTCTATTGATCAGTGTTAGGAACTGCACTGACAGACACGGGGTGATTTCGTTTCAGAAAAGTAGTGGCTTATCCGCCGACAACTTTTGCAAAGACTGACTCATTCAAGCACAGTTTTTTTCCACGGACTGTTTCCGATAGGAACTCTCTTCCCGAGGCCATTTTCCAGTCCTAAAATTTTTGTAAAGCTCTTGAGAAGCATTTTCTCGAGTAAATGAGCGTTGTATTTCGTTATTCTGCTCATTGTTTGTAACCCCATGTATTTTCTTAGTATTTGTCATTTTCAATGATTTGAATAGCCCCTCCTGCATGGGCCAATCTATTGGCCTGCAGTATTATGAGATAAATAAATAAAATAACTTTCTGGAATTGCTTTCAACTTGCCTGAAATCTACATTTACAGTTTGGGAAGGTACTATCGTCACTAAAAAAACGGAATATGCACTGGCTCCGGCGTTGATTCTGTTTTGAGCGACATTTTCCTAGCGCACATTTTTCTGTCCGTTCCCTACAAAGTATTTACTAAGGTAATCGCTAATACAGCCAGGGCAACCTTAGTCTTTAATCAACCAAATGACCTGGCTGGCCTTCGTAAAAGATATTCCACAATAGACCATATTCACACTACGAATCAGGTGATAGAGAAATGCGCAGAATATAACCAACCTCTATATAAAGCCTTCATTGATTACGAGAAAGCATTCGACTCAGTGGAAACCTCAGCAGTCATACAGGCATTGCGTAATCAGGGTATATAAGTGCCTTATGTCATATATATATATATATATATATATATATATATATATATATATATATATATATATATATATATATATATATATATATATATATATATATATATATATATATATATATATATATATATACACTCCACAGCTACAATAGCCCTCCATAAAGTCAGCAATAAAATTCCAATAAGGAAGGGCGTCAAGCAAGTAGACACGATATCGCCATTGCTATTCACCGCCTGTTTACAGGAGGTATTCCGAGTTCCGAGGCCTAAATTGGGAACAGTTGAGAATAAGAGTAAATGAAGAATTCCTAAATGATCTGCGATTCGCTGATGACATTGCCTTGCTGAGTCACTCAGGAGGTGAACTGCAAATCATGATCAATGAGCTAGACAGGCCGAGAATGGCGCTGGGTCTATAAGTTAGCATGCAGGAAACCAAGGTAATGTTCAACAGTCTAGCCAGGGAACAGCAGCTCAAAATTGGCGGCAAGGAACATGGAAGTGGTCAAGGAATATGTGTACTTAAGGCAGGTAGTGACCGCTGATCCGGATCATGAGAGGGAAATAACTAGAAGGATAAGAATGGAGTGGAGAGCATACGGCAGATTCTCTCAGATAATGAATCGCAGTTTACCAGTATCCCTCAAGTGAAAAGTGTACAAAAGTTGTGTCTCTTAAGTACTCACCTACGGGGCAGAAACATGGAGGCTAACGGAAAGGGTTCAGCTTATGTTAAGGACGGCACAGCGAGCCACGAAGAGGAAAATGATAGCCGTAACCTTAAGAGACCGGAAGCGGGCAGAATGGGTGTTGGGTACAAATGCGGGTTAATGACATCCTAGTCGAAATCAAGAGGAAGAAATGGGCTTGGGCAGGGCATGAAATGCGAAGGCAAGACAACCGCCGGTTCTTAAGGGTAATGAACTCGATTCCAAGAGAAAGTAAGCGTAGCATAGGGCGGCAGAAGGGTTAGATGGGCGGAGGAGATTAAGAAGTTTGCAGGCAAAGGGTGGATGCAGCTGGCAAAGGACAGGGTTAATTGGAGAGACACGGGAGATGCCCTTGCCCTGCAGTTGGCGTAGTAAGGCTGATGATGATGATGATGATGATGGTGGTGGTGGTGGTGGTGATGATGATGATGATGATGATGATTTCTAGTGGAGCGGGATCGGGAGTTGAAACACAGATTGTGAAGGGTCCAGTGTTGCAGGAATTTTCGGAAATGTTGATGCTTTCCTCATTTTTGCCAACGCACAAGATATGTCCGATGAGGAAATATGTTCAATATCTTGTCTGTGTTTCCGGAATGGCTTCAACCACTAATCTTGAGGCATGGATTGGCTGCGAAAAAATTCATCAGATTTCTTGACTTGGGTATTTATTTTTCTGCTGACCATGTGTGTTGGGCTTATGAACCGCGAGGAAACAAACCTGTACTTCATTTTAGTTCAGCCCAAACAAAACTAGTTAAACGGGCGATTGTAAAGTCTTGCTTTTGCAGTGCTCTTGAGAAATCGTGTGAGCATCGTCTGGATTCTGCGTTCTCTGGCCAGGTGACCAGGTTGAGCGGCTCTGGCTATCCACGCACACATCTGCTATCGTAGCAGAGAGAATGCTCAAAGGAATCAGGAAAATGGTTCCAAACGACGGCCGGGATGACACATATTGGAGAAAGAATGTGGCGGTATTGTCTTGCATGCACACCATCGCCCACCAGCTCAAGAAAATGGTGGAAAGAGCAGGTGTGCATTGGTGTTTTCCGCACCTGACAAGCTCTCAAAGCTGTGCAAAATGGTGAATTCCACCGTCACTTCGAGCAATTCCTGCACTATTAGGCACAGGCAACCATTTGTAGAGTCCGCGGAAGACGTACTCTACTCGATACCTTTGCCCTTTGGCCGATCCTACATTGGCCAAACAGGCAGGTGTCTTAACGAGAGACTCATGGAGCATAGCAACAGTGTCATCGGGTCATCTCATGTCGGCATACACTGCTGTGATTGCCAGCAGTGTAAGGAACGTGGTTCCGTTTTGGGTAGTACCACAATCCTTCACAAGTGTGTCAGAAAAACAGCTAGGGAGATAGCTGAGGCAGGTGAGGTCGCGGAAAAAGGAGATTACTGTGTCAGCGCTCCATCGGCGGTGTTAAGTGATAAGGAGCATCGTGTCTTGAGAATTTTGAACTAGTGTATTATGTTTTTGTTCTTGTGAGGGTCCTATCTTTTTAGGTTTCAGCTTTATGTTTTCTATCTTGTCCGACGACAATGTGCTCCCTTGCGCTTTGGCGCTGCTACCAGTCCTAGCATGAATTTCCTCTTCGTTTCTGCGCATGCCCACTGTACACTATAAGTAGTCGCTGCGCACAGCAATAAACGTTGTTGAAGTCGGCGCTTTGCGGTGTCTCCCCTCTTGTCCGCCTTCGCCTTTGCGCTGTGATAGAAAGCGTAAACAGTATTGTATTCCGCAATTCTTCTAAACTGCTCTTAGCCCTAAGGTTTGTACGACCGTGGGACTTTATTAAAGTATAATACGGGTCCTCTTTACTCGAACAAATCTCCAATATATAAGTCGGGAAGAAAACAGCTCAAAATTTGTTTAGCGCGTTGTGCGGAACGCTACAAGCGGGATAATTGATACAAGAAACCCGCTACTAGGCTTAGAAAATAAACATATTTACAGTATACATGTTACAGGAGATATTTTCATTAAACCATACATCAAGAAATATGCGGTCAGCAGTTTATTTTTGTAGTTGTTTATCGAACTTCATTTCATAATATTAGTCGGCGTTACTATAATTTCTATTATAAAGATTCAAACTCAGTCTATTACCGTGTATGCTACTGTAAGACTTTAGAAGGCAATAACTTAGCTTTTGTCCGCTAAGATTCAGGTTTCTAGAGAAAGGAAGAATGCATTTGGTGAGACGTGAATGCTATTTCAATCATTTTTTTTCCAACTCGGGTAATGCGGAGACGCTTTCTCGCTTAGAAATTAGCAGCGAGGAAATCGCAAGCAGTGATAAAAAAATTATGCATTCCGAATATGGGTGTATTCAGAATCTTGTGGGGACAACATGTTGCGAGCATTTGTTGCTAAAACCATTACTCTGTGCTTATCCTCTCTTTACCTTACAGTCAGCGAAAATTCGTACTACTAGACAAGCAACTTTCTTTATAGCAGCGAACTGAGTGCTTCTGCAATATAAAACTTGTGAAAGGTTTCAGCACTGCTTGACACATAAAGCAAAAAGATAAATTTGCCTATTCCTTTAAAATGTGTAGTTTTGTAGTTGGTTATTCTAGAGATGCAATAACCCGTGTACTGTGCGATATCAGCGGACGTTAAAGAAACCCAGGTGGTCGAAATTTTTGGAGCCCTTCACTACGGCGTCTCTAATAGCCTGTGTCGCTTTGGGACGTTAGTGCACATAAAGCCGTGAAAAGTAAAGGAGCAATAAACTGTTGCATTTTTTTGTAATAGTTAATAAGAAATACGCATCAATGACCAAATTTTCTTCCCCTATCAACACTTGACATTATGACCTAAAAGATTAACAGCTTCAAGTGCTTCTTTGTGCTGATTACGTAAGTTATATTTCAGTGCAGTTGCGAAATTGCAGACAATACTTTGCAACCTTGGAACGCTATTAGCCCTGTTTCCTGTCCGCAGAGCTGCATTGTATTAACCATTTGACCCATTCTGTGCAGTCATGGCTAATCCCAGCAAAGAAACCTTGCTGGTTTCTTTGATTACAAGGTTTCTTACACGGTCTGAAACATTGTAAGCAGCCAAATGCCTATGCATCCTTCTGGCCCATAGCCTTACTGAGCTGCGTAGGTAAGCTTATGGAGCGAGCGATCTGCAGATGTATCACTTGGTTGCTCTAAAGCCGAATTGAGTATGCACAAGAATTGAATGGGTTTCGTCACAATATGTTTCTGACTGGTGTCATCACCCTCGTCTCATCACTTGAAGAGTAGCTTCGTGCTGTTTACATCTCGATAGCCGTTTTCCTTGACATCAAGGCCACTTTTGACTACATTTTTTTACGATACAATGCTCGCTGCCTTGGCGAGTCTTTGTCTCGGATATAAGTTGCACTAATGGATTGAACACTATTTAAATTAAGAAAATTTTTTTGAGCACTCTGAAAGGTTCAGCACTCTTTCACGGAGTAGAGAGGGCATACCTCAGTGAGCGGTGCCCAGCCCTTTCGTATTCAATATTACTCCTATACATAAAACAAGAAATCTTCCACGGGAAGTGTGCATAACGATTTATGCAGATGGCATCTGCATTTGGAACACTTCACGTTCGCCCCATATTAGCCAGCAACCTCTTCAGAAAGCCTTACTTCCCACTTCAATGCACCCTGCTTCCCGAGGTCTTCATCTCTCGTTAAAAAAACATTGTTGTCATGGCTTTTACAAGAACGATGGCTGGATATCCGCTCCTTCTAGGTGGACGGACACTATCTTATGTCCGATCGCAGAGATTCCAAGGTTCTGTGATACACAGTAATCTCTCATGGTCACCTCAGAGAAAAAACCACTACGCAAGAGGATCACTACAGCATTTCACGTTTTCATATTTATGGCGGAAGCACGGTGGGGCAACAACTACCGGTGAATGGTTCCGCTTGAAAGAGCCTGCGTTTAAGTAACCTTGCGCTACTGTCTAGCGGCGCTTCAAAGATTATCTTCAACATACAAGAAGATTCTTGACGCCTCGCGGAACACCTGCCTGCGGATATGCCTTGGTCTCCCATAGGGCTCCTCTGCATCAGGGACAGTAGCGGAAGAAGGCTGTCTCCCGCTAGATGTGATTGCCGCCCAGCAAAATATGTATATACCCACCTCCGCAATGTCATCCAAGGGAAGTAACTGACAGCAAATCTCGCTTTGGCCAATCTGTGCAGCAATTCCCCTCCCCGTTATTAATCGGCCGGAAAAACAACTATATCTGTCCTTTACCCCCTGGACGTTCCTGCTTCTCAAGGTGAAGAAGTTCATTCCAGGTGTGAAAGTTAATAGCCGCATGCCACTGGCAGCGCTTCTTTAAGCTACCCTAGTCTACATAGCCAAGGAATATAGGCAGCATACCCACATCTTCACCGACGCTTCAACTACTCAGGAAACCTCTTCATGTGGCCTTGATGTGCCCTCAACAAGACATGCTCTTTCTTACCGGCTGTAGCGAAAGAGATCGTCTGCGACAGCTGTGCTTCACAGAAATAAATAAACTGTTTCCTTTATCCTGCACCGAACCCCCCGGTCGATGAGTGATCTTTACTGACTCCAAAGCACCTCTGCAGATCCTTACCAACCTGCTGAAGAGCAGCAATCACCCACCCATTTTTCTAGTCATTGGATATCTACATCACTCGGCTATTGTCGCGGGCACTGCGTAACATTTCTGTGGATATCAGCACACTGTGGCATTCTGGCCAATGAAAAGGCAGATGAAGCGGCCTGTAAAAACTGCCAACATCGTATATACATTCGGACTTTCTTCACGATATCTGATGCATTTCAAATGGCTAAAAGATTTCCTTCGAAAGAAATGTATCGGCCCCGGAGCTTGCCGACACACCATTGCCAATTTCTGCACTCAGTCGACTCACATCTCATATCAAGACTCCCACCTAGAATTCCTCGCCATCTGGAAACATTTTAACGCCTACTTCGCCTGAACGCTCAATTTACAAACGGCTTGCGATACCGTTTCAGTCAAACGAATAGTCCGCTTTGTGACAACTGCGGCTCGATCGAAACTGTGGAACACATCCGGCTTGAGTGCGCTGCGTATGCTGACGAGCGTGCGTACTACTAACATTCTATGGAGAAGTTCTCCTCAGTGCCTGTAACAATGGACAGTGTTTTAGGTCACTTAGCCTGCTCTAGGCAACAGAGACATACAATGAAGCCTTTGTTTGCATATTTAAAGGACATTCCTCACGCAGTGAACCTAGTTATCCAATTTTTCGAGCTATGCACTCATCAATTCACACTTAACATTATTATTCGCTAATGCACCTTAGTACAAATTTAATGGCTGCAAGTAATTTTCTCTCCTTTTTATTCGTTTTATTTTGCCCTTTTCGTACTGCTCTCCTGCTTTTAAGTCCCAAATTCCCTTCCCCGCGCAGAGCAGCATGCAAACGATTTTTAAACGTCGGCTAAATTCAATGCTTTTTTTTTAAAGGGCTGGTCTCTCCCTTTCTAGCAAAGAAAAATTGTTGTGCCATTTAAAAACGAATACGATAATGATGATTATGGATATTTATGGCGCAAGGGCATCTATAGCCAAAAAGCGCTATGGCACAAGGTACTTTCTATCACTCAAGGTGGCGTCATAGACCAATTTCCCAAGCATTTCATCCCTAATAAGACGAGCATCAGGCCAGGGGAAAGCTTGTACCCATTGTATCACCGATAGGTACCCGGGGGCACTGGAGATCGAACCCCGCACCTCCCGCTTGCAAGCCGGGTGCTCAGCCACTTGGCCACCGCTGTGGTCACAAAACAAATGTGGTACAAAAAAAAGCAAATGAACAGAAACATTTCTCTAGGCTTTCCTTGGTTTCACTGGCGGTTGGCTTCCTTAGTGCGAATGCGGTATAGGTAATTTAACGTTTTATATAGTTAGCATAGTGCGTTCTATACAGTGTTGTGCGTTTTTATCGTGAAGCCTTTAAAAATATTCCCCGCTTCAACCACTCGCTCACTTGTGGCGAAACTGCACATAGAGCTTGCGTATTATGGTAATTCTTGTATCGTAGCAAGTTTGAAAACGGTACTTGCTTAGATGAGCCGCGCATGATGCGAAAACATAATCGTCTACGTAGAGATCGGCAACCAAAACCCGCAGGCGACGATTTTTCGCTGAATGGCGGTGGTGGCGCCACCTGTTTTCGGCCGCGGAATGCGTAACTTGAGGCCGTGAGGAGAGCGTTGGAAGGAGCGCGGGCCTTTTGAATATGCCGTTCCGGCCGTTTCGTCTGCTTCTACTGAGGCGCTTACAACATTTTCGACTAATTAAGCGGAAAAAATTTCAGAACAACTCATTTAACGAGGCTTTACCTTTCAAAGAATATTGTTTGCAACACTCTCCTCGACGGCATTATCGTGACGCTTTCCGCAGCCGAAAACAGATGGCGCCTGCCGCCCTTCAGCGAAAAAGCGTCGTCTGCGACTTTTGGTTGCTGATCTCTACGTAGACGATTATGTTTTCGCGTCATGCGCGGCTCATCTACGTAAGTACCGTTTTCAAACTTGCCACGATACAAAAGTTACCATAATACGCAAGCTCTGTGTGCAGTTTCATGGCAAATGATCCAGCGGTTGAGGCGGGGAATATTTTTACTCTTCACGATAAAAACGCGCAACACTGTAAACTGCATATTTATTTTTAGTAGTCGGTCCAGCCACTGACTCCTTACAGAAGTTAATTTTTATGCAGTAAAGACGGCGACTCTTTCGATTCTGTACCTGATTAGCACGTTGGAAAAAAAAATGCTGTTGAATATTTGCACCATTGAAGCTGAGACCAAGGCCGGAGCGGGCGCAAGTGCAAGTAGGCTTCATTACATTGTGGTCCCTTACACAAGATGTTTTAAGCAGCGCCGGCGAGCCCAATGATGCTATCATCACTTAGTAATTTTGTAGTAATTCATGGTTATTATGATACTACATTGCAAAGTGAGTCCATGAAACAGGTTCTGAATTGAGGCAATCGTTTAGATTTCAGTATCTTGAAAGAATTTGTGTGAGAATAAAAACCAAATCACTGAAAAAAAGGAGCTATTTAGGCGCATTGCTCTGATACAGTAAACTACATTACCCAAGAAAGAGGATTATCTCTCTCTCTATTTCCATAGCGAATGTCTCTGCAAAAGGTAATAAACCAATCGACATTCGGTTTAAGAGAGTTCTTAGACGGCCGAGTTGGTAAGGTTCTATGCCCAAATCCTGCGGCGCGCAGGTCAATTCGAGGGCTTTAGTGTTGCTTTTTCGCTACACTGTGTGTGACCCTTTTCGCTGTGCGTAGTGTGGCACTACATACTATTATCGTCGCCATATTCCCACGAGAGCGGTCCGTATTTACCCGTCAATATTACTGCCCAAGGAAGGAAATTTACATTCCTTGTCATTCTTAGCTTGCGAAGTGCCCCTATTTTGTATATCTCTAGTGCTTCTTATATTACTTAGCCTTTTTGGTTGACTTTATTTATTTTTATTAAACCATAATTAAATACCATTAAATGCTGGCAGGAGACATAGACTCTTTGGATCTTTCAGCTTGCGGCTCAGTTTTATATAATGATTTATTTAAGGGGAAGGCCTCAGGTTTACAGAGGTGTAAGAAAAAATAATAAAGCACAAGAGAAAAAGATCAGCACAGCGGCCGTATAATTTACGATCAGTAGCAAGTTACAGCACTTGAAAATGCATTTCGCGTGCTAACGTAGCGAAGGCATGAGCCCTTTGGTTGTAGAATCCACAGTGGGGGAGAGGGCGGGTAATACTGAAAAAAATTAAAAAATCTGCGACTGATGTTTGTTTTTAAGAAAAGCAAAGCGCACGAAGGCATTCTAATGGCGTTTCACAACAGCTGCTTTCAAAGCATTATCTTCATGACAGCTGTAAAGGTCACGGCATGCGCATTTCCTAGAGCTAACTCAATCGCAAAGTTCGTTTGTGTATATAAAAGGCCGAACACTGGTCTCAGCAAGCATCTCGGAGATTTGTTTTCTAGGCGCAGGAACCATGGTGATCTCTCTCGCACTGTGTCTGGGCATACTGGCTGCGGCCACTGCGACTCCTGCGGGGAAGACGCCATACGAAGATGATCCTAAGCACTTCGATGAGCAAGATATCATGGCCGTAAGTCAAATAAATTATACTTTCCAAGAATAACGCCATCTGAGCTTCCTGATTGAAGTAATATTCGGTCCAAGAATAATACGTCAGATTGCCTTGATATGCGCTACTTGGTTATTCTTCCATGACTACAAGTTATGACTGCAAACAAAGGAACTACGAACGATGGCGCAAAAATCGTGTAGACGGAGGCTGATCTGAAGCAGGTGCTTTTTTTTTTTTTGCGGAAGCACCGCCTTCATAGTTTTCGAACAACTGATGTTATGCCTTATATGTCTGCCTTGAAAAACCGCTTCATAATCAACCAAGAAAAATAATAGAAACATAGGCAATCTATAACTGCAATGTTTAGAAATAAAGCTTGCATTTCTAGCTCTATCCTATATCTAGAGACCTTCAAGAATGCAGTCTAACTAAGGAGTGGGAGACGACAGTAAGTTTTGCAATACATGGGCAGGTGATGTCAGGCTTTCTTCTTGGCCGTCCAGTTGTGTTCGCGTTCATAATCATAAAAATATTCACCGGTGGCGCCAAAATAGACCGTATTGTTTGTTTCGTGTCAGATGCAGCATACAAGAGGGTAAATTTGGCTTCGAAAAGTAAAGTTTTAGGAAGAAAACCATACTGCAGCTTATAGGGTCTTTCAAGACACGTTAAGATCGCTTGTAATTATAAATCAGTAAGTTCCAATGACATCAAACCAATTTTATTTTATAACCTAGGAAGGGGCAAAAACCGGAGTAAAGATGTCACAAATATTTTCACAATTTGCAACTGAATGCCATGCGCTTATGCTGTGTTCTCTTTGGATCCAAGAGGCCAGGTTTAAAGCCATTGAGTTCCTAATAGAGCTCATCATGACCATTGGGGGTACACGTCGCGGAATGTACATGCTGGCAGGAAAATACTGAAGTGTAGTTCTTCTGGCACGTAATGCATATTTTGCTGCTAAAAACATAAAGATAATCAAAAAGATGTGGACCCTCACTGCCCGATTCTCTTTAGGACGTTAAATCACAATAAGCTGTAAATTTTTCCTAAGAACACTTACTCCATTTCCCTAAAATAAGGTTTTGTACAGCTCATTTTTTTCTGCCGTAGATGTATCGATAACACGCTATTTTCCACAAACTTTTTTTTTCTTTGTGATCATGTGAAATTATCAGATATTTCTTAATGCTCAGTAGAGGGCACTTGTGTGAGAGCATTCAACAACTTCGTACTTGTTACGCGACATTCCTCCTCCTCAGCAAGCCACCCAGTCCCGTGCACACTTGCTGAGCGCCACACTAGCACTGCTGAGTCAGCTCACATTATACTTTTGGAAGACTGTAAGCCACCAAGCACAAAAACCCTAGTGAAAAATCTCTCACCGCAAAGACGAACAGTCCAGCCACTTCACGCCCCCTCCTGCCCTGCAGAGTGCTACCGTCGACGGCCAGGTTTCCCGCTCCAGCCGCTCCCCGTCTCTCCTGCGTCGGCATTCTCGCTCGACCCTACGCCGTCGCTCCTTTCCTGGCCCCTACGGACCCTCGCAAGCGGAAAACTAGACGCTGTAGTGTCTCGAGGTGGTGCTGCAGTACAGCTCCAGGCCCAAATTCCTCGATTAGCCCTCCGCGCACACCAAAATTTGCTCGCTTTTCATGTCGATGGAGTCCCTGTGAGGGCCCTGATCTATACGGGCGCGCAAGCGTCCGTCATGTGTTCAACCCTGCGATGCCGCCTCAGAAAAGTACTGACAGCCGTTCTCCGCGTTGCCGACTGCGTAACACCTCCTGTGATTGGACTATGCACAGCCGGTGTGACCATATCCGGCCGCCATACACCCGTTCTATTCTCTGTTCTGGACCAGTGCCTTCATGACGTCATTCTAGGCATCGACTTCCTGTTTGAGCATTCAGCCCTCATCCACAGTGTCACCAGTGTTGTCCAGCTTGACCTTTCTCTTTCTGCCGAGTCGCCGTCCCCAGTTGTACCTCGTATTTGTGCTGTCAACTTTGTCCGTCTACCGCCTCAAGCCGCAACTTAGATTACTTTCTCATCTGTTCCCCCTGTCCCTGATGGTCACTACGTAGTCACTCCGGACCTTGACGTCGGCCTCACGCGAAGTATTGCGCTTGCGCACACTGTCTTTACAATGTCGGCCAACCGAGCGTACCTTCCGGTTCTGAACTTTGGCTCGTCTATCCAAATGTTCCCGCAAGGAATCTCACTCGCCACGCTGTGCCCTGCTGCCGAATGTGACATATCAGTGGTGCACAGCTGCTTACCTTCCACTCATCAATACCTGTTGCTTGCGGCCACATCAACAGAGAAACCAACGGACGACTACGCCGACATGATCTGTTCTCACCTACCGCCGATGCAAGCTCACGATCTTAGGTGCCTCTTATCTTTTCGCGACATCTTCGACTTTGGCACCCGTGTTTTGGCTCGTACTTCTGTGGTGACGCATCGCATAAGCAGCGTTAATGCCGCTCCTCTCCACAGACGTCCGTACCTCGTGTCCAGCGCTGAACGCACCGTCATAAATCAAGAGGTGGACAAGATGCTCGCCAAAGACACCATCGAACCCTCGCCATGCCCTTGCGCTTGACCAGTTGTCCTGGCAAAAAAGAAGACCAGCAGCTGGCGCTTCTGCGTTGATTACCGGCACCTCAACCGCATCACAAAAAGGAAGTATATCGTCTCCCGACGATCGATGATGCATTAGATTGCCTCCACGGCGCGAAATATTTCTCTTCAATTGATCTTCGATCGGGGTACTGGCAAATTGTCGTTGATGAAAAGGACCGCGAAAAGACTGCCTTCGTGATGCCTGATGGCTTATACCAATTTAAAGTTTCATGCCATTCGAACTCTGTACCCCGCCGGCTACATTTGAATGAATGATGGACTCCCTTCTTCGCGGCTTTAAGTGGTCTACCAGCCTCTGCTACCTAGACGATGTTGGGGTTTTCTCGCCTACTTTTGCCACGCACCGCGAACGCCTCTCCAGTATTCTGACAGTGTTCCGTAACGCCGGACTCCAGCTGAACTCTTCGAAATGCTAATTCGGTCGCCGCCAACTCACTATTCTCGGACACATGGTTGACGTTCCGGTATCCGCCCAGATCCAGTCAAAATTCAGGTCGTGAAGGACTTTCCTCTTCCTGGGTCGTCGAAATATGTGCGCAGCTTTGTCGGCTTGTGCTCGTACTTTCGCCGTTATATCAAAGATTTCGCCGCCATCACTCGCCCCCTCACTGACCTTCTTAAGAACGACACCCCCTTTTTCTGGGGCCCTGCTCAAGAGAACTCATTTTCCTCCCTCGTTCATTTGCTAACCTCTCCGCCTATCTTAGCCCATTTTGACCAGTCGTCTCCCGCAGAAGAACGCACCGACGCCTCCGGATATGGGAACGGTGCCGTCCTAGCGCAACGTCAACAGGGCCAAGATCGCGTCATCGCTTATGCCAGCCGCCTACTTTCCGCCGCAGAGCAAAATTACTTAATTACTGAGCGCGAGTTTGCAACCTTGTCTGGACTGTAGCTAGATTCCGACCGTACCTGTTCGGCCGCTCATTCGCTGTTGTCACTGACCACCACGCACTCTGTTGGCTGTCTTCACTAAAAGATCCAACCGGTCGCCTTTGTCGCTGGGCTTTGCGCCTCCAAGAATAATCATACTTCGTCATGTACAAGTCCGATCATCACAACTAGGACGCTGACTGTTTATCCCAATACCCTGTGGAGCCACCTGACCTAGAAGACGCTGAGACCCTGCCCTGCCTCTTAGCTATCACTGCTCTCACCGATATCGCCAACGAACAGCGCCACGACTCATCTTTATGCCCTGTCTTTGATGGCCTCCGCTCTGCAAACTGATCTCCGTCTCTGCAACTTTATGTGCTCCAGAATGGCATTTTTTATCACCGCGACCTATGCTCCGACGGTCCTCCGTCATACCCCAACATCTACGCTCTTCTGTACTTGAAGAATTGCACGACCTGCCGACAGCCGGCCACCTCGGCGTGTCCCGCACGCACGCTCGAGTGCGGCTCTGCTTCTTGTAGCCTGGTCTGTATCGTTCCGTCAAGCGTTACGTTGCCGCTTGCGACCTGTGTCAATGTCGGAAAAGACCCTCCCCTTTACCTGCAAGTCTTCTACAACCCATCGACGTACCTCCGGAACCTTTCCACCGTGTTGGCCTCGACCTTCTTGGCATTTTTCCTACGTCCCTCTCCGGCAACAAGTGGATCGCTGTCGCAACTGATTATACGACTCGGTACGCCATCACGCGTGCTTTGCCTACCAGCTGCACTACCGATGTCGCCGATTTCCTTCTCCAAGACGTAAATCTTCACCATGGCGCCCCTCGTGCACTGCTCACCGACCGCGGTCGTTATTTTCGGTCCCAAGTGGTTAATAACATTTTTCGTTCGTGTGCCACGCAGCACCAGCTCGCGACAGCTTACCATCCACAAACCAACGGGCTTACGGAACGGTCCAACCGCGCGCTCACCGACATGTTAGCAATGTATGTCTCGACAGACCACCGAAATTGGGACGCAGCCTTGTCTTATGTGACGTTTGCGCATAACTCTTCACGGCATGAGAAAACAGGCTATTCCCTTTTCTAGCCTTTGTTTGGTCGGCACCCCATCTTGCTTTTGGACACACTCATGCCGCCTTCTTCAGTCCCCACCACTGCTTACGCTCAGGATGCCATCGCCCAGGCCACGCTGGCGCGCCAAATAGCCCGCAGGCGGCTCCGTGCCTCTCAAGCTTCTCAGAAGTGCGCCTACGACCGTCGTCACCGGGCCGTCGAATATCACCCTTGATCACGCGTCCTTTTCTGGACGCCATCACACAGCGTCGATCTCTCCGAGAAGCTCCTTTCTCACTACCGTGGTCCTTACCGTGTGGTGCGCCGTTTCACCGACGTGAACTATGAAATCGCTTCCCTTGCGTCCTCGCCATCGTCCTCCGGCCCCACCACCGACGTCGTCCACGTATGCCGCCTTAAACCTTATCACGACGTTCATACGTCGCCACTCTAACGCCGAGACTGCGACTCATCAGCCGGGGGTCCTGAAGCGGGTAGACGACGACGACACTGAGCGAGTGAACGAAGACGAAGACGACAACGAAGTTCTGACTGTGTTCTGAGTGCCGCTCGTAGCTGTTACTTCGCTTGTCTACATAGCTGTATTCGTTCCCGCAACAATATGTACCCTATATGTTCAGTCAACACGATAATATGGAATAGGTGTCTGTGTGTCCACATGTGCAATATATGCCCACGTATGTCATATGTGTCTCGTAAATAAGATTACTGGGAAAGAGAAAAGCTGGGCTGGCATTAAAAAGCAGTCAACAATAAAATAGCTGTCTTTCAAGTTAGGAGACAAAATTAAATAAATAAAAAGGTGAAAATAATGTCAGTCGATTTGGTCAATTAAGCCAAATGCGGATATGCGAGCTACCATGAAGTGTTTCCGTTCTGCGTTGCTCTGCAAGGTTAAGTTTATTGGTCGTGTTAGTGTTCTTTCGTGCAAAATTGAAAGGAGGACATGACAACACCTGTCACAGCACCTGCTTTGTGCCACTGCACCACAGCTCACGTGCCCACGAGCTACACGTTGAGAAGTAAGCCACCCCTTGGGCAGGTGAGAAATGGCGCAGCGCCCCAGGCTCGCCTCTGGTTACCACTGGCTGCACCTTTGCACCTAAGCCACCGACTGGGCAGGTGAGCCGTGGCGCAGTGCCACAAACTAAGTACAACGGCAGGTATTGCCATTTGGGGGCCTTGGGTTACATGGGTTGGGCTGCGACCCAGTTTGCTATTCCCGAGCAGCATCTCACGAATAAAATGGCTGCAGCCCGACACGATGCCACAAAACCGGCTTCGGACAAACACACAACGCGCAATCGCCCAAATGCGGGGAACGGCTACTATAAGTGCTAGCGCACTAAAATAAATGTATGTATGTGTGTGCGTGTGGCGTGTGTGCGTGTGGCGTGTGTGCGTGCGGCGTGTGCACGTGCGTGTGTTTGTGTGTACACAGGCTGTTAAACCTATGGCTACATAATTTTAAAAACAGGCTTTTTGCGTAAAAATAGCACTTTTGTCCGCATAGCACTAAGCGGTGCACAGCAACAGAATACAGCTAAGACGTGCGAACTAGCATCTTAGTTAACGAATATTAAAAATTAACTTTTGACTTTTTCATTTAGATCGCTCCAAAATGCACGCGGTTTCGAGAAGCTTGCAGGCAAAGCAATTCTCCAGTGCATGTAACGCGTCAATCGAAATAGCCAAAATTTGTTAGAGCACAGCGCCGATGCTACCCGCGTTTTGAAAATTCTAAAAAACTGATATGGATAATAGTTACGATGGGCTAGACGCCTATCAAAAATTAAGGATCCTAACTGTAATAGTCAGAAAGATAACTAGTCAATATTAACAATCCTGCTAGTTAGCATGTCTCCGCTGTATACTGGTGTACTACAAGACTGAAAATTCTATGCTGAAAAAAAAGCGCTCTTCTAATCCAAAAAGTCAATTTTCGAAAATTGTACGTAGCCTTAGGTGAAGCCACACGTCTGTGCGTCCATCTCTCCATCATTCTCACCAGATTAATGTAGGAATCATTACTTGTACGTAAAGAGCTTTTCACAGTCGCAATAGCTACAATGTCTGGTGGAAATTGCAATTCTTTCTCGAGGGCGCAGACTCCTTAGCAAATTCACTATGATCTCGCCTTTTTTTCGTCTTAGACAGGAGTGGGAATCCCATTTCGTCTGTTTCCACCTCTAATAATGCGCGAACATCGCACCCGTCGAGCATCTAATGAATGGGAAAATCATGTTATGAAGGGCAGCCGTTGTTCTACTCGTCTTATTTTATTGCTATGACCTTCCTGGACGTCATTCTGTAGTCCTGGAAGAGAACAGCCTTGTTTTCAGTCGAGAGGTGTAACGGTGCGCCACATAGGCTGGCGAGTTGCCGAAAAGCTATTGCTGTAAAGAATAAATCAGGGATTATTTCCGTTCAGTACATAATGCACTCAAACATTATACCTACATCAACGACTTCCAACGCAGAGCTGTCTTTGTAGCAAACAACAAAGCAATTTCTTATGTTCAAGGAATGCCTCAACTACCTTCACGCCTCAAGTCTTTCCAGCTCTACTATCAGTTGTTACAATATATCGAGAGGAGACCTCGGTCGAATAGATTCGCGCGTTTAGTTAGATTTGTGCACAGCCGGTATATAAAATTGCTGTGTTTTCTCGATTATATCGGCCTTTAATTAGCAAACGCGGCAGTTATATCGCACGTTCCCCATCAATAGGCAACATTTTGGGCCACCTGCATCTCATGACTCCAGTGGCACATCTCGGCCCCATTCCGATTGCATTCAGAGTCACATTCACAGTGTGGTGGAAGACCAGCAGCCAGCACTCTTTATTGCCCAGGCGAATGCTGCAGTTTGGTTGCGGCACACGAGGCTGAAGACGGCGTCAATTGCTGTGAAGAATGTCTCCGAAAGAGCTGCTTTCAACAATCTTTTCAAACTATGAGAGAAATATTGCTGTGCAAGCAGCCCTTAACATGTGAGCGCTATCCAGCTCACAAATATTTTGTATTTTTGTTATATACCAGGAAATCCCGTTTTGAATTCTTCAGAAATGTAACACGCAAGCAGGCGTAAAGCGCAGTTGCAAATGTGTTGTTTTTTAACTGTAGGCGCCGACCAAGCTTTGACCGCGGCTTCTGTGTGGTAAAAATTCAGAGTTTTAGCTTTTGTAGCTGAGTTGTTTTAGTGCGCTTGCACTTATAGTGGCCATTGCTCGCATTTTGGCGTTGTGTGTCTATCTGTTTGTCTGTGTGTTTGAAGCCGGTTTTGTTGCAGGCAGCTCACCTGCCTACAAGGTGGTGGGAAACCTGCCCACCGTGTCAGGCGGGAGCCCTTTTAGTCGTGAGAGCCTGCTCGGGAAGAGCAACGTGGGTAGCAACCTACCCAAGTCCCACCGATTGCAACACCTGCCATAGCACCTGCCATATGCCACTGCCCACGAGGATGCTTATTTACCAAGGTGTAGCCAGCGGTAACCAGGCGAGAGCCTGGCGCGCTAATTAGGTGGCACCATTCGTAAGCGCACCGATCTAAGCGGAATGAGCAGCAGCGGTTTGGAAGAGAACTTGATTCGACTGATGCTTGCACAGTATCGATACGGAAGAAGAATTTGGAGTGGTAATTAAGTGGCAGCCTGGTACAACCCAGTAGGTCGTAACTACAACCGACAATTGAAGTCGTGCTAGCGCACATATCCGCATTTGGACTAATTACCGAAATCCACTGGCACGTTTAGTTTTGACTTGCAGCCGAACCGCCTATCATGATCTTTGTCCCCTCTTAGTCCATTTGAGTGTAATCGTCTACGAGCGTAATTTAACGTCTTTCCACCCCATAAAACTGCGATAAGCAATACACGTTTCTGGCTAATTTGACTTAACTTTTGATGTATAAATTCATGCCACATAAAGTCACTAATCCACCGTGATTGCTCATATCAACCGATGGTCAATGTGACTGCTCGCTTGTACGTCTACAAGAGGAACTTCAACACCAGCACTGATTATCGGTGCTTATTTGCGCAAATGAAGAAGAAAATCAATGAATCGCTGTATACATACACCCTGGGTGCAAAACTTTACAAAGATTTGTAAGTAACAAGAGTTTCCTATCACCTCAATGTGTCACGTGTTTTATAGCAGCCATCTACCAATTCTTAAAACTATTTTTTGAGGCATAAAGCTGGCTTCATAGGTAGAATAATACCAGTGGAGGCGGGTAACAGGAAAGAGGTGACTGATGTTAGCTTGTAAGCAGGTGACGATTTTAGGCTGAGGACCATGACCATGAATGTACCTCTGAATTATTTTGGAATATAAAAGTACGGTAATGGGGGGGGGGGGGGGGGGTCGCCGTCCTGTATCATCTGCACTGTGGTTGCGTTAAAAGGCATTTGACTGCATCAGCGCAACTAATAAATTGGCATTTCTCAACAAGGCCTGCAAATTTTGCATTCAATATTTTCCCCTAAAATTATGCATGAATATTATTCAATTAGGCCAAATTTATTAGTTTAATGGGTTAATAAACACGACGTATTTTGGAAACCTCCAAGATTCGAAACTTGTTTAAGCGAATTTACTTAAGCCTGGCGTAAGCTTCGTAGGACGGCCTGCATATTTGTGCATAAGGGTATACGCAGTCGCCGCTCACTGTGCTCTTTGCTGTGCATGAAATATGTACGTAGAGTGGCCAGGAATCTTATTTGCGGATTTCTGTGGCGTTTTTTCAGCTTCAGTACGCACTTAACTCTTCAGTTTCCCATTTTCGGCAAACACACGTGACCACTGTTCCAAAGATGGCTGAAGCCGCTGCCTAGAATTGAATCAATACTTCGGAAATTTATCGTCCGCATGAAATTCACCACTTATTATTCTTTTTTTTCCATCCCATCAACCCGACAGTGATTCGCACCAACCCCGGTGAAAAAAGCATGCTTTGTTTTGCGATGCATGACAGCACTCAGCCATTGATTGATGATCTCTCAAGCTCTGATATAATTGTCCATTAGAATTTTCTCGAAAACATGCTTAGCTTTACAGGACATCAGCAGCTAGCGCCTTCCAATGGCCGCCAGTAGAGAACACTGCATAAGTTGATGAATATACCATATAAGTTCATTTTACAATTTTATAAATATTATAAGTTATAATATTGAGAAAACCAGGAAGTCCATAGATTCTACGGGGGCGCGGAGATTACATTTGCTTCCTGTTCATCCTGGATCTGAAATCTGACTTACAAACGCTTCCTGCGCTCACATCAACAACTTCCTACAGCCATAGAATATCAATTGGATGTACCGAACATTCGCAATAGCCGCGCCGATTTAACTATTTCAGGTTACGTGGCACGTGGTAACAGCTGTCCAAGCTAAATCGTTCTTCCAGATATTGAGCTTCATTAAATGGCATGCGCCCTGAAGCAAAGTTGGTGTAAGCCAACGCACGAACACAAAAGCCGAACTCAAAATGATGATCACCGTCGTCGCCACCACCATTCAGCTTGATGTTGGCTTCCAAATTCTCTAGTGCAGTAGTGCAGCCCTAGTTAAATGAAGCATAAGAATCCAGCAGATAGGAGGGTGGTGTAAAACACAGTTTTTTGCTATCATCATCATCGTGACTACGCCCACTGCAGGACAAAGGCCTCTCTTATTCCTCTCCATTTAACACGGTCCCTTTCCAGTAGCGGCTACCGCATCCCCTCAAAATTCTTATATTTTATTCTTCTTATTTCGTTTTTTGTATCGTCCTACAAAGTTCAGAAGGTAGCCAAGGAAGTATAACGCCCCGCAAAGGCTAATCGAGAGTGGGCAACCTCCACAACGCGCCAAGCCACGAAAGCTAGAAAGGGTGCTGATTACGCTGGCAAGCATAAAAGAAGAGCCTCCAAGTGGCGTCACGCAAATTCCAAAGGAGCGTGAAACTTGAGAAAGCGCCTTGGTTAGCTTTAAGATTAATAATTTTCTTCCCGAGCTAAATTTTCCGAAGTAGCTACACGTAGGAAAAGAGCCCGTCCGAAGTTTATTTCTATGGTCCATGAAAATAGCTTCATTTAGACTCCACTCTGTGTATTCGAGAGCTAGGCAGATTATCTCCCAGTACTAACCACCCGTTAATCTGTCATATACATTAAGGTTTGACCTCTTCAAGTACTTATTCCTCCGGAAAAATTTTGTTGAAATTATTGTCATGGATACGCGCGTTTTTAGGACACAAATTAAGCTAAAGTTATTTAGAAACAAATGGAATTGTGCTTTTTGTGTGTGGTCTGCTCTCCTTCCCTATAATCTTCTTTTCAGGTATATAAGGGGCGTTTTTCCTGTATTCTTTCCCACCCTGTAAGAGCCCGCAAAGGGCTTAGGGTATTGTAAATAAAAAGTGCCGACATAGCTTTCGAGCTTGAAGAAAAGCTTTTGAGCCGCTCTTGAAGCCGCTAACACAGGCAGAAAGAGCGGACCTGCTGCCCTCGTCTAAAGAGAAAAGTTTCCTTTAACTGGTTTTTAAGATTTCTTATTTCACAATTATATTCACTGATAGAGCAGTTTATAGATTCAGCGCCTAGACGTCCTTTTCGCGCAATATTTCAAGTAGGAATCTGATGAAAAGTTGCAGCACACAGTGCTATCCAGAATTAAGGCGACTTGAAATAGTGACGATTTATTTTTATCTTTCTCTTTTAATGGAGGTGGATGTCTGTTGTACTTTTCATGTACGCCCCTCGGTTTATTACAATTTTGTATGTTTTCTTCTCTTACAGCCTCACGTACGATGTAAACAGCACTCTCTCCACAACTGGTCACCACTCTAAATACAACGCAGCAACCTACCCTAATGTGCGAGGTAAGAAAATTTTCCTAGCACAATGCATATGCCAAAAATCGAGTATGTACCGTCGTACCATGGTAAAATAATTGTCATACAGGAGAGGTACTGCCGTTGTTTCTCAAGAACAACGCATCATAATGCTCATTCACTAAGAATGGCGAAATCGAAGCTCCTGGAAATAGCTGGCCGCTCACGTTAAGAACGAATATGTGCACTGCCGGCTTCTTATGTTCATATGGTGACTGAAGAAACATATCAAAGCTCAGTATTACGTCAATCCAGCCAAACCATTTGTTTATAGTCGACTACGCATGGCTAACAGTAACATATTTTAACTAGATGACAGGATATATTCCAAACATGCTGAATATAAGCAACAAGAAATACCAAAATGCAGCTTGCAGTTTCACAAGCTATACGATTCCAGTGTCACTAGCCTGACAAACAAATTCCTGCTGGATACCTTAGGCAATGATGCTGCAGGTGTATACCTTGTGTAACATTCTATTTAGTGTCCTCAGGAACATGACCACCACTTCCTTTTTAGGCTGAAAATGCTAGTTATTTTTGCGCACTTTTGTTCAACGCGCTATCTCAGGGAAGCTCTTAATCCCTTCACTATTTCGACTGAAGAAAAGGAATGCTTTGGGCAGACGGTGATTTGTTCTACAGCAATAAAAACGCGAAGGAGGACAAGGCGAACAGGCTGACTACCAGGTTGCAACTACTTAGCTGTTTCCTTATTCTTCCTGGCGAGTGGCTCCAGCCGCGAGCAAAGGCGTCGCTGCACTGATCATGGGCACAGCGCAATTACAGGACTGATGTAGACGGCGATCAGCGCACGGCCACATGTACTGCAGCGCGTTTCTGCAGGCTTGAGCCTCTGAGCAAACAAACCTAGTGGGCACTACGAGTCGTTCAGAACTATTGCAGGACGGCGCCTAGACCTGCACCGGAGGCATAGGTGATGATACGCATGGCGGCGTCGGGTCGCGGCTGCTTGACCATAGCAACTGGTGTTCTGTTGGATTGGGCTGCGAGGCTTAAAACGTAATTGAGGTTGACTGACCGTTGTTAGTAGTAGCAATTCGGTAGGTGGTCACTGCCTTCAAAGGCGTTCCTATATCGGCGCGCTGCTGATCGGGAGAGTGCTGCCACACCGCAATGCTGTGAGCCTGTGCCCAAAAACCACCGTTCTGAGTTTTTTCGGCAAATCAGAGCAGACGCCTGTGTTCAGAGCGGCCGACACGCGCCACGATAGGTGACGCCGCCGCGATTCCGGCATGAGGCAAAGCTGCGAGCACATGAGAATGTCGGCGCCGAAGTTCTGGCGGCGAAGTTATATACCATGTGTAACATTCTAATTAGTGGCCTCGGGAACACCACCACCACTTCCTTATTAGGCTGAAAATGCTAGTGATTTTTGCGCAGTTTTGTTCCATGCGCTATTTCAGCGAAGCCTTCAGCCTTCAGTTAGCCATGCCATAAGGATATGCAAGTTCCTGAGGGCCAAATAGCAGCGTCAAGTGACGTTCAGCGCTGAGTTTTGCCCCTTCCTTATTTGGCTTCGAGCCGTTGCACTGGTTTACAAGAAGCAGCAGAACTAGTCAAGGCCAGAAACATGATCGATGACTGGAACATGAATAATAACATCCATCAGCTCGAGGACAGTGGGCAGTGGTGAGCAAACGGCGTCCGCAGCGCAGCAGCGGTGTCCGCGAGTTGGTCGATTTTTGCCTCTAGGCGAGACTGCTTGTTCACGACACTGCGCGACGGGACGGACGCTATCCTAGCAACAGAACTACGGAGAGCGCCGTTGCCAACGCGCTCGGCGAACTTTGCCAGCTTTCCCAAGGAAGGGAGACACGATCTTGCCAATGCTATTCCCCACCTCTTTACAGGAGGTGTTCCGAGGCTTGAATTTTGAACAGTGGGGGATAACAGTTAATAGAGAACACCTAATAATATGCGATCTGCTGATGACCTTGCCCAGCTCAGTCACTCAGGAGATAAAGTGCAAAGCATGATCAAAGAGTTAGACAGGCAGAGCGGAAATGTGGGCCTAAAAATTAACATGCACAAAGCCAAAGTAATGTTCAACAGTATAGCAAAGGAACAGATGTTCAAAATTGGCAGCGAGGTGCTGGAACTGGTAAAGGTATACGTCTACTTAGGGCAGGTAGCGACAGCTGATCTGGGTCATGAGAGGGAAATAACTAGGAGGATAAGAATGGGGTGGAGCACATATGGCAGGTTCTCGCAGATTATGAATGGCAGTTTACGAATACCCTTGAACAGAAAATTGTGCAACAGCTGTATCTTACCGACACTCACCTACAGGGCACAAACATGGAGGCTAACGTAAATGGTTCAGCTTAAGTTAAAGACAACGCAGAGAGCCATAGAAAGAGAAATGATAGGGATAACGTTAAAGAGACCGGAAGAGGGTCGAGTGGGTGAGAGAACAAACGCTGATAAATGGCATCCTAATCGAAACCAAGAGGTAGAAATGGGCTTGGGCAGGGCATGTAATGCAAAACGAAGATAAAGGCTCTTCCTTTACGGCAACGGAGTAGATTCCAAGAGAAGGTAAGCGTAGCAGGGGGCACAAACTTAGGTGGGCGGATAAGACTGACATGCTTGCCGAGATACGGTGGCCGCAGCTGGCAAAATACGGGTTTAATTCGACAGGCATTGGAGAGGCGTTTGCCATGCAGTTGGCGTAGTCAGGCTGCTGAGGGTGATGAGTCGTATATGCGGTCGGCGAACTCCGCCAGCTTGCCCAATGAAAAGTCGCCTACTATTGCCAGCGCGACCACGAAGATTGCAAGGCAGGCGCTGAAGGAACAGTTCTGGAATAGCATGCTGTCGAGTCCTGCGAGCGGCTGCTGAGCAGATGGCGGAAGCTATAGAGGCGCAGAGATGGTCGGTGCTCGCCCAGCTCCTAGGCGCGTAGCAATCACTCCACGCGACTGCGCTGTGACATGGTCATACGGACCAGCAATGTATGCATGAAGGGTGTGTACGGCGTGGAGGCGTCAGGTATCTTCAAATTGTGGTCACACTCATCAGTCACCGCAAGGGAGAGGGTCGAAACGACGTTGATGCACTTCACTCGTTGTGAAGTGATACGCCGGAGATGGAGCACAGCCTCTACTTACGTGAGCCACACGACGGGATTCTGAGGCCGAATTGACAGCAGCTGAACGCGCACGCTGACGTTGGCGCTCGCAGCCGGTGCATGAACCAACGTGGTGCTTCGGTGCCGAACCAATTGCAGCGTTGTCCATGTCCAACACGTCCGATTCACCATGGTCTAGGGAGCGTGTTCCTTGTTCCCTACCAGCAATGGAGGGCACGACGGCGGACGAGACCTTGGTTGGTTGGACCCAAATAAAAATGGCACCTACTAGCTAGGCGGCAATTGCCAAGGCAGAGGCAGTGAATTGCTAGAAATAGAAGCGTTTAGGCGGAAATAAAAGTAATAATAAGGTATACGGACGTATACTGGAGGACACAACGACAGGAGACCTGAAAACTAGGAGATTGGAGACGGTACAATGAATTTATGTGCAAAGTGGAGTATGCCGCAGGTACTGTCGCAAGTTCGCGTTGACTGAGCGAGGAGTGCAAAAAAAAACGTACTCAGAATTGGAGTCGCTGCATTTCTAGAAGGAAATTTTGCAAAGCGGAGCGCATACTCCTGTAGCTTCGATCAAGCAAAAAAGCACCAATCGAATTAACATCCGCAGTGGACACAGGCAGACCGAGCTGGTGAAACGAGTTTTTTAACAGGCGCCTCCTCAAAGAGGAGAAGCGGCAGCCAAAATGCAAGTAGTGATCTATATTCTCAGGTTCGGCACAAAATGGGCACTCTGGGGACATCACTGGACAACATTTGTGAACGTAGAAGTTCAGCAGAGGAACGCGGCAACGCAAATGCGTGAAAGAGACCATCAGTCTGAGCGCGAACCTGTAATCGCTACCCCAAACAATCTGAAGACGCTGACCGAGGCGAGCGGGCCAAGTAACACGTTTTTGATAGCCTTTTTTCTCGCCTTAGAATGCCTCCAGAAGCTGGCGCCACTGCCTGGTGTGAGCAAAGGCGACGCAGCGCCGCTGATTAAGGTAGCGCCGCCACATGCTTTATTAGAGCCCAGAAGTCAGCAAGGAAGTTAGAAGCTCCTAGTTAATAGCCGTCCTGTTTTTTCTAAGAGCTATTGAACAATACAGTGAAAAGAACAGCTTCTTTTCAATTGACGGCACTGATGTTTCAGCCTGCTCATTTCTGAAGAGTGTATAAGGTAACATTTCATTGTACTGACATAGACGTGAGATCGACACGCAAACAGTCACGCTGAATGCACCAGCGCATGTTCGTAAAGGAGTCTGTTAGATGCTCAGAGAGAAATGGCTAAATAGATCTGGCTAGGAAGTTATACGATACTTCACACTCGGGTATTTTTCAACATCTTTGTTGCAGCTTCCTGAAGAAGAAGTATGTAACGTCAAAATAGCGCAGATTTTGTCCGCTATAACAGGCGTGGAAGCCTTGAACAAAGCCTGGGCGTCGGAGCACAACGAAAGGCAACTGGCTGTAATTCAAGACACAACACGCTCTTCTTAATCCAAACGATCTGTCCTCAAATGTTCCTAATGTCAAAAATTCAGTGAGTTACGAGCCAGTCTGCTTTCATTAGCGGTGCTGATATTCGTCAGATCTATTGCCGTTCCGTGTTTCATATTTACGCATTTACAACAGATTTCAAAACCCCTAAGGCATTGTGCATCCGCTAGTGCTTAGTCTATGACAAGACTGCGTGAACTTCAGTCTCAAGGCCTAGAAAAAGATAGGGAAACTCCACCTAAATACCGTCATCCGCTCCTCAGCCTCTGCCCTCCATCTCCCATATTGTTACGTGACGGCCAGCCGAAGAATGAGACGAGATGACTGATGGCAATGAGGTGGTTTTAATGGCCGCTGGCCTAGCGCTGGCGCTCCGTCTCGGGCTACTGCCAGCTTCATCTTCTTCGTCACACTACCCGGGGCCACCGAGCGATCGTCCCGATCGGTGACAGAGACGCGCGAAGTGGTGATGGGCTTCAAAAGATGTCGGGACAGGAAGCACAAAGTGGTGAGGTGCTGGCCGCCACGATGAAGCTGAATGATTCCTGGCCCGCGAAGCTTCCTGGCCTTAGGTCACCAGGAGCCGACGGCCGGAGCCCCAGGATGCGCCGAACAGCATGGGCAGGGGAACGGTGTCGTTACATGTGGGCAGCGTCTCGGGTCGGTGGTGTCGGGTCCTTGCGTCAGGTTCAGTTCATCGTGTTGAGTGGTCTGGGCGGTCGACGGGGCGGGGGAAGAACGGCGAGATCGGTTCGGGACTTCAAGTCTGGGGCACGGCCGGGCAACGCAGACCAATAACTCACGGCCGACGACCATGGCTTCCGCATGCGCCGAAGCTCCCGGACCAGGATGGGGATGTACCCCGCACCTCACTCCAAATGTTACGTGACGGCCAGCCGAAGAATGAGACGAGATGACTGATGGCAATGAGATGGTTTTAAAGGCCGCTGGCCTAGCGCGGGCGCTCCGTCTCGGGCTACTGCCAACTTCGTCTTCTTTGTCACAATATTACCTTCCTTGCTGTTCTTGCGCTCAAAGAAATAATATCTTGTATTTACCCGCACGAATTTGTTTGTTTTTCGTTTGACTTCATGCAATGTATAAAGAAGTGTTCTTTCGTTCAATTCTTTATATTTATCTTGCGGAGACCTGAGTTCCTTGCTTACAAAAAACCAGGTGTAGTCCTTGCCAGACTTACAGCCCACTGGACAATCGCACGTCAACATCGCGCCAATGAAACATCATAAACAGATATCTTATTGAAGCCTGGAAGGACTTTGATAGCTCTTATATGCCCTTCTATTAGTTCGTGATTACTAGCATCACACCAAAAGCAAATAGAAGGATTGAATTTTTTCCACTGGTTATCTTTAATGACAACATTCATGAATTCTCATTCACCACTGCTTTTCTTCGTAGCTGCAACATCTCACCAATCATGTAGCAGAATTATCAACTGCAATACAGACTACATTTTAAAAAAGCAGTGTCAGCTTACCAGGTTAGAAAGTGAGACTTTTGCTAAGAAGTGTGCGTAAGTGAACCGAAAAGAAAGAAAATTAAGATGAAAAGTAGACAAGGAAATGCAGGCTATGCTACCCAAAAACAGCGTTCTTCTTAAAGCATGTTAGATTGATTAATTTTTGTTTTTTTATTGCCTTAACACCAGGAGCTACACCAAAGCTTCGCAAGCTTATGACAAAGGACCCAAAAAACTAGTGCTTCATTATTGTGGAGGACCTGGAGAGCAAGAAAAAAGGCAAGTTGAAATAGCTTTCTCTAGCAGTGCATGTATTTCATTCTACATCTACATTCAATAATACAAGGTAAATGGTGCCATAGACACCACGCGATAATAGCCGTCATCTGCAACCGTCTCCAATGTACGCTACTGGACAAGGACCTCGCATTTATCGTCAGTCAATTTTCTCCTGCTCCAGGTGGCGCCTACCTGCCTATTAATCTTTAATTGCTATCTCGCTGCTTCTCTCTCTACGATCACTGCGATTTCATAATGTTTCGCTCAGCGAGGTATTAAGGTCTCTCTTAAATTACGACCAGCACACTGATGCCACCTCAGCGCTTATTCGGTGTCTTCGTCTCGCAGGCCGTTGAGAAAACTGCAAAATCAAAGCAACGTGTCCAAAAAGGGCATGCTGCTTCTTAGTAATAAAGAACTTAACAGCGCATAGCGAGTTCTTTCGCTGTGCATTTTCCGTCGATGCTTCACCTGGGCAACCAGGCTTCATGATTTAATAAATATCTTTGAGCTTATCACAAGAGCGTCAGACAAAAAGATCTCTCGTATACCAAAATGAATGCTGAAAGTAAATTTATGAAATAGAAATTTGATTGCTTTTCAACTCTTCTGGTGCCCCTTTTAAAGCTTTGGAGAAGCACGCATACTTGATGGCCCTTAGGGCGTCTCCATGCCCGGGGCAGTACACAGGAAAAGCTTGCAGTGTGTATGATTACTGTACAAAAGTGACCGTCCCAGACATACTGATGTCGTATCGATGACTATTAGGGGCGTTCATGCGGTAGGCCGCACACGACATGCCAATTGCTTGACTAAAACATGTTTACGACTAAAAAAGAAAAATGTAGTAACGGATGGTTAACACCTAAGAATGATAACTAGGAATTAGAGGAACGTGTTATTGATGGATTGTGCTTTTATCCTAGCAAGTGTGATACATGAAATTTGGTTATGCTAACATGCAAATGGTAAAATTACTCTTAATGAAACTAAATAAAATTACATCTTTTAATGTTGTTTAACGAGCGCATTTGAAGAAAAATGTATTTCACATCTGTACCGCTGTCTTCGTTATGGATGTAACACATGCTGCGCAATCGCACCGCTGTAGTTTGAAGGTGTAAAAAATTTGCTATTAGTAACCTATTGCTAAGGAGGGCAATTACATTAGCAATATGGATACAATAGCTAAGTAGCCGAGAGTTCTAAACAAATCTATACAGTAGCCGATTGAATCGGAAGGTTAATGAGAGAGCACAGCAACGCATCATACCACCAGTCAAAAAGAGAAAGCAAAGAAAGGCTTAGGAGCAAAGCAAGGGGAAAAGCAGCTGGTGAGGATCAGGTAAGAGCAGATCTTTTGACGATCGCTCTAGAAAAACTAGCCACCCTGTATGCACAATGCCTTATGACCTAAATCGTAACAGAAGCTTGGAAGAACGTAAACGTTATCTTAATTCATAAAAAGCGAGCCGCCAAGGATTTGAAAAATTACGGACTGATCAGCTTACGGTTCTTTGCATACAAGGTATTTACTAAGTTAATCGCTAATAGAGTCAGGGCAGCTTCAGCCTTTAATCAATCAATTGATCAGACAGGCCTTCGCAAAAGATATTGCACAATAGATCGCATTCACACTATGAATCAGATGATAGAGAAATGCGCAGAACATAACCAACCGCTATATATATAGCCTCCATTGATTACGAGAAAGCATTCCACTTAGTGAAACCTCAGCAGTCATAGAGGCATTGCAGAATCAGGGTGTAAAAGAGCCTTGTGTAACCATACAGAATATATATATATATATATATATATATATATATATATATATATATATATATATATATATATATATATATGTACGTGCCACTGTGGAAGAAGAAGAAAAAGCGCCTGCATCCGTCGACAGAGAGAGAAGATGTTGCTCTCCCGCTCCATCGGCGAAACACGGTAGGGGCGCTGGCAGACGGGTCGCGTAGTCGCATTAGTGGTGATACGGTGCTTGGCCACTGGAGTGCGGCCGACCTTCGAACACGCAGCGAAAGAGTCCGCAAAGTCTGCCAAGAGGTCCGACAGAAGATCCTTCTGAACAGATCGCAAGGCCGGATTTATTTTGACTCACTGAAGTCAAAAAGACCGGAGGTTCTTCTTCGAATTACTCGTAACAATATATATATATATATATATATATATATATATATATATATATATATATACATACATACATACATACATACATACATACATACATACATACATACATACATACATAGCAACTGCACAGCTACCATAGTCCTCCATAAAGTTAGCAATAAGATTCCATTAAGGAACGGCGTCAGGCAAGAAGACAAGATCTCGCCAATGCATCCTCCGCCTGTTTGCAGGAGGTTATCCGAGCCTTGAATTGTGAACAGTTGGGAATAAGAGTTAATAGATAATAGGTAAAGAATATGCGATTTTCTGATGACATTGCTTTGCTGAGTCACTCAAGGGGTGAACTGTAAATCATTATTACTGAGCTGGGCAGAGCTGAACGGTAGGTCTAAAATTAACATGCATAAAACAAAACTAATGCTAAACACTCTTGCAAGGGAAGAGAAGTTGACAATTGACAGCTAAGTGCTAGAAGTGGTAAAAGAATACGTCTACTTAGGGGAGGTAGTGACTGCTGATCCGGATGATGAGAGGGAAATAGCTAGAGGGATAAGAATGGGGTGGAGCGCATATGGCAGGTTCTCTCAGATCATGAATGGCAGTTTACCAATATCCTTCAAGAGAAAAATGTAGAAAAGCTGTATCTTACCGGTACACACCTACGAGGCAGAAACGTGGACACTAACGAAAGGGCTTTAGCTTAAGTAGAGGACAACGCAACGAGTCATGGAAAGCAAAATGATAGCAGTAACGTTACGAGACCGGAAACGGGCAGAGTTGGTGAGGGAACAAAAGCGGGTTAATGACATCCTAGTGGAAATCAAGAGGAAGGAATGGGCTTGGGCAGGGCATATAATGCGAAGGCAAGGTAACCGCTGGTTTAAAGGTAACGAAGTGGAGAACAAGAGAAGGTAAGCGCAGCAGGGGGCATAAAGTTAGGTGGACGGATAAGAGTAATATGTTTGCCGAGATACGGTGGCCGCAGCTGGCAAAAAGACACGTTTAATTCGATAGACATGGGAGGGGCCTTTGCCCTGCAGTGGGCGTAGCGTGGCTGATGATGATGATGAGAACTTGACTGATGCAGTAGCTTAAAGCATTAGCCCACAATAAGTTTGGCATCCAGTTTCACTACAAGAGGTTCTCGCGGATGAGCTTTTGCGCGGTCGACCACCACCTATAGCGTCCTGGTGTTGCGGATCTCTGATAATGCAGGTCCGTAATACTTTTATTCGAAAACACATGGGAAGAAGGATCATAATGTTTCACGAAACACTCAATTTATATAATTTCAATTCATTCGCTTAATTTTTTCACTTACAATTCAACGGGCTTTTTAAGCTGTCACTGCCGTCTTAGCTTTGCAATGATGCACCTTTATCTTTACAGAAAGCACCACTCAAGGCCAGCAGATGCTTCCTCACTTTTCTTCGGAGGCTATTTTCGCTTTTACGGGTCCTTTGTCATCTGAGTATCAGCGCTAAAAGAAGGCTGAATGTTGCTCGCCACGCTTTCATCCGCATGTGCCCGCTCTGAAACAAAATGCTTGTAACTAGCGCATTAACCGTTGCTTTCGCTCAGCTGTGGGTTGTCAGGTAATTCAAGCAAGGGGTCCGCAGGCTCTTCCGTGTAAGGTACCTGTCTGAAAAGGGAACATTAGCTATATTACGACTGAAACATTTACATCTATTTACAAGTATTACACATATTCAAAACAAAACAGCAGGCAAAGGACAAAGAACTATAAGAAAGAGGGACTTAGTACCAGCGCTCACAACTTACGATGTGCGCCCCACCGAACGTTCTACCAAGCACTGAACTACTGACGGTGATAATGCGAGCGAGATGCTTAATAGGATAGCTGTGATTCAAAATCTAAGCTGACAAAAGTTTCAACACACACAACACCAATACTGGATCGCCCTCACCGTAGAATGTTTCTACATTTCGAACGGAATTACTAATGACTGTTTCAGAAATGAGTAAAGTTGGACGGTAACCAAGATTTAGGAATTCAACTTTTCTTGCGCTCGTTTTTATGTGCGCGAATTTGAGCCAAGTCGAGCGCTACAAATGCGCATGCAAATCCACACAGTATACCAATACCTTTTACTGAAAAATAATAATTCGCCCACGATTACAATGTTCCGTAATGCAAAATTGTAGCGTAGCTGTTGATGTATGTACATTTGAACAACAGGAGGCTTGGCGCCGCTGCCACTCAGCCTGCTCGGGCAGCCCAGCGCTTTTTCCCCTTCAAACGAGGTCGCTGAAGGAAGGTGCCTTGCTTGCTTGCATGTTTGCTTGGTTGTTTGCTCCTTTGATGGTGATAGTGATAAGTATTTTCCTATTTTAGCGGGCGGTCACATACCCAGACACCCTACTCAGCCATTACATACAGCGCCATCTGTCGTGAAGAAAAAGAAGCGTAGAGGCACAGGTGCACTACGCAAATGTTGGTTCTATAAGCCTGTTATAGAGCTCACTCCGAGTGGCCTCACCGCGGCTCCCACTCAGCTTTCGTCACCGTACTGTCTTCGTTACCGCCTTCCTTCCTGCTCCGCTGTGCTCTGCTCGCGGTTGCGCCGAGACGAAAGCAGGCGTTCAACTCACAAGCGGGCGCCTAAGAGACGCACTTTAAAAACGCCGCATATTTTTGTTTCATAACTCGTTAAACGGCTTTGCGCGAAAAAGTGGTATATGGTTGTAGTGTTTTTTGCGCACAACAATGGACGACGGGAAAGCTGTGCACATGTCTACCCTGGTCCTACCAAACTTTCAAGAATATTTTTAAAACATCGGAACGAAGCTACAGTAAAATTGTCACCATTTTCTACTTTCAGGCTGCTGCATATAAATCATGGTTAGAACCAGGGTTGCTCTGCTTAGACTAGCACTTGCACGAAAATTAAATAATGCTATTCAGGGAGACATAGCAAAGTTGTTCTTTCTCTAACTACACCATTGTTCAAAAGTCTCGAGAATACACCGTCTGCTATCAAGCCAAGCTGTGGAGAACATGGTATCCCGCAAGCTGCAAATATTTTTAAGATGAGGATATCCGTTGTACTTGATTTCTCAAGCGGTTTAGTTTTGAACGATGCCGAAAGAGCTCTGCTCTACGGCTTCAGAGCAACACCTGTGCCCCGGCGACTTTTAAACACAACTGTAGACTCGTTCTGCAGTATGTTCAGCTTCAAAGGTTTTCTGGCGTCGTTCCAGCTAGGGGGAAGCACGGTACTGTTCCCGAAAAGAAATTTCTGGAATCAGTTTAAGTACCGAAAAAGAAATTGCAGGAAGCTAACAACTACCTCAAAGCTGATTCTTACGCCTATAGTGCAATGCGACTGTCAATTATAGGTTGTTGTCTCTTGTACCGCTGCGCAAGGACAGTACGAGAGGAGGTGAAATGTTTGTGATTGTCTTTGTTGCCCCGACAAATCAACATGTCCAAGAAAGACTTGCCAACTAAGTAACAAGCTTGCCGTGCTTGCAGGATAGCTAGGTGCCTTGCAATGCTGCCATCCTTAGGTATAACCAAAGAATGTCCGGTCTGAAAACCTGTTTCTGATTGGGGGTCCAAATAATAAATAGATCAAACAAAGCTGCAATTGCATCATGCCATAAAGCGCTATGTTTGATTAGAACTATAGGACCTTACTAGTATTTTCATTTAATTGTAGGTAGCCTGCAGCCGCGCAAATTTTCCGCATATATATGGTACTTTTTCACGCTTATTTTTTCACTAAACTATGCTAGTTTCGATTCTTTCAAAGTTCATGTTACGGAGGTACTGTGGCGAGTTCATCAATTAAATTTAATTTTTCTAACTCAATATTTTAGTTCCTGTTCTCGCGACCATTTTTCACAGAATAGAAAACAAACAGGGCATTTATATGAAGCTACGCTGTGGTCTGAAAAACAAAGCGTGCGCAATATACTACCTGCATGTAACCGGAGTCTTTGACGCTCTGAGCTCTTGAAGTTTGTGATGTCACTCCGGCGGCAAAACTCGCGCTTTGCGTCGGTCGTCAAAGCGGCGTCTAACTAATTCTGCTAGCGATGCTGGCAACAACACACCAACCGTGCACTACTGTCTCTCCCCCTTCGATGCGAAATTGGGATATAGTGTGTCCGTCCCGGGCCGCATGTTTGGTGTCAGGTGGTTCTGCGCGCATAATCCCTTCCTACACCGCCACCCGCAATAAAAATTCATGAATTGTGCAATATAGCCGGAATTTGATGTTAATGGCTTTGCACTGCGAAATGTAGAACTTTGCTAGCAATCCAAAAATAAAAAAATCATCAGTTCATCTTAGCTAAAAAAAATTCATGCTTTCAAGCACATAATGTTCATGGTTGCCCTCAACTTCACTCGTTCAGGCCGCACTGATGCATAATCGGCATCCACATTGCCCAAAACAAAAATGAAATCTAGTGAACTGAGAACAAAATTAACGCTGTTTTGCACCACACTCGAACTCCTCGACCAATGTCTGTGTTTTTCGGTGTTGTACTTGCACCTACGTTGATGAAAAGAAACCTCGCCTAATGGAAACCGAATTAGTTACGTGGCAGTTGAAGGCGAGCTGTAAAGGGAACTCAGTGGTGGCACTGATTTATCCAAAGAACAATCATAAACAGAATATGCTTATTTATATAGTGAAAACTGCCACACGCAACGTTCGTCCGAAGATGTGCTGTTTCGCCACACTAACCGGCGAAGTGCACTTAAATCCAGCACTGTGATAAGTGTTTGCTTGTTTACTAGAACTAATTGTCTTCAGATACCGTGCTTGGACCTTTCAATGCACGTTATCTTCCTCTCCCAGTCCTTTATATGCAAAAGCAACATGCCTAAAACTAGCTGCAAGCGGCTTGTTCCATTTTTCATGTCCACACATTCGGAAAGCGCTGAAAAACATTTTGGCATGCTTATTCGCGCTAATGAATAACTCTTCCGAGTATTGTTTTCGCTTATTTTCATTTCTTTCATGCACAGGCTGCCAGCTTATGTTGACAGAATTCCAAGCAGAGCAAGGCGAAGTTCCAGTGCAATGTGAAAATGTCTATAAGACAGAGTGCACAGGAAGAAGCAAGAAACTGTACAACAAAAACTGCAAAAAAGGACACAGAAGCAATCAAGAAAGCCTGTGAATGAAATTAGAAAATGCAACAGAAATTCGAAATAAATAATTATTAGCACCAATTACAGCTTACTTTCTTCAGTCAATTTCTCGTTGCATAATAGCCGCATACTGAGCACGATTTAACGCAAAAAGCATGCTTTGGATACAGACGAGAAAACAGAAAGACTATCTGTCAATGCTTGTAACAACTGTGCGCACTATCTCGTTCTCTTTGATATTTCATCGCACACTGTTGACGTGGAGCCGCAGAAACCATTAGTGCAAGACAATAATGTCGAGAGATGGACTAGTTAGCAGAGATTGGCACTACTGTGCATTTTTGTCTTGAAACAAACAATGCGCCAGTTACAGCACACCGATATAAGATATCTTCCGTAATGTGCAAAGCGTATCTAAACCTATGGAAAGACTTCCTTGGCTAGCGCTCGTCACGTCTGAACTCGGAACACACCAGTATGCTGAAAGTTCATTTTTTGTATTAAATTGACGCCGCTCCAACACAGGCATCGCGCCTAATGTTATATCTCTTTTGAAATCGTTCAGTATTATATTTGGCTAGCTTTTTAAATCAGGCCTTTAAAAACAAATCTGTCCATGCTGTTCTCGAGAGCATGCGCCTGAATGAAATCCTTGAAAGGACAGGTTAGTTTTGTAGAAGCACTAGGAACGGTCACAAGTATTGAAAACCGCAATGACTAAATCGGTCTCGGCCAGGAAATATGAGTGTACAACGCGGTGTCCTGCTTTTTTTTTCTCCTTAAGCGCAGGCTTAGACTGCTTTCTCGAATTGGCAGTCATAGCATAATACAGCGGTTAGAGGTCATTCTAGCGTCTCAGTCCGCCTGTGTGAAAATCACAATGTGTTCTGTTTTTTTATGTCAACTGCTGGCTTTTAGCGTGCAGTACAACAGGCCCCGAGAACGTGAAATCGCCGGACAATCTTCGCTGTCATCGTCATCATCCGCCTAACAACGCCCACTACAAGAGAAAGGCCCTCCAAATGAGAGAGAGAGACAAGGAGACATTTTATATATTTCAGGAGAGTTATGCCCAGTAGTTAGCCTACCATGCTACTTAAAAATCTCTGCAAAGTATTTCCAACTAAGCCTGTGACGACCACCGCCCCACTACAATTGTAAACTCCCTTGCACAACACGCACTCTGCTGCCAACAATTGCGCTTTCAAACACTTTAAATCCACCCTGTATAAAACCATCGCTTAAGTTCCCTTCGCGTTACAAACCCTTCCCGTGCTTCTTTTATGCCCTTAGGTATGCCAGGACATCTCTAACTCGCGATTTATTTCTTGCTCAATGTGCTCCCTTCACCTCGCATAACGTTACAAATACTCTTAGACGAACATGCTCTGATCGCGTTACTTTCAAATTACTTCCATTTATTTCGCGTCGAATTACGTACAAATTCAGAAGCAAAACAGCATTCAACTTAGTGGGGCAAGCGAAAATACAACTTTAGCATCGACAATATTGACTTCACGATATGGTGTTAGAGAATTCAGGAAATAATTTGAACGTAACTTTTGAACAAATGCCACGACAGAGTGAGCTTGGCAAGCGTATAAGCTATACTTTTGCCACGAATGTCTGCCAGATACTTTATTACGAACACATTTGTGCAATAAAAACAGCCGAAAATGAATATACTTGTATAATAGACGATGTGATATTGGATATAAGTTAAGATAACGTTATATTATGCGAGTTGGTTGGTGTTCAATCTAACGACCAGCGCGAAAATCGACAAGGGACAGAAAGAAGCACATGCTGTTTTTTCTTTCTGTCGCTTGTAGAATTTCGCAGTGGTCCTTAGATTGAATGTTGTATTCACAGAGTTTACCTCGAGGTGTAGTTATTTCTTACTGCCAAGTATTTGTTCCCCAGGCTGGAAAGAATACAGTGGCCTCAGTGTAGTCCTCTTTGTAGCACTTATGCGTTTTCCAGAGGGATCCAAGATGATGGATAAGAAAAAAATTATGTGTGTTAATAATATCACTTTTTATATTGCATACAGGAAGACCTGACTAGTGCACAGCGTGTGACATGTTCGTAATAAATAAGAAACTTCCTCGGTGCCACAATTTTGGAGCCCTGAGAAAACCATACAAACTACGCAAGAAGACTTCCTTCTGTATAAATTTGTCCATGTCATGATTTCTTTCCTACGCGAATAAAGTTATTCTGATTCTGAATTTAGTAACAAGCTGTTACCCACTGATGTTCTGAACTTTTCGCAGTCAGGAGTGGAAAAGGTTACAACCCCATGCTTTCTTTTCACGCTTAGGAGCTAGTAACCTGAATAACCAAGAATGATCCTGGTGCTTTCAACTCTCTGTGATACCGCTGACTGCAGAAAGTTCTGAAAAGATCTTTTTGCTAGATACTCAGTGGTGCTTAGAACACGGTTATAAAAAGAGGTTCTTGTAGTAAACTGTGTCCACAATATTTCAGCAATAAATCCCTCTTTGCAGTTGGCCGGATCTGCAGGAGTTGAAATTTATTTTTTATGTTGCACTTTTCTTCTATACCATCATTTCGTAGTTTCTTATTACCACTAAAGTTTTTTCTTGGTATTTGATTTTTTGTACGCAAAATATGTTTTGCATATCGTTAAACTGTCATGCTTATTATCGTGCATAGGGTATGCATTATTTGTTTGTTGTTCCAGCTCCCTTTTGATTAAAACTGCTGCTGGATACATAAACTACTGGTACAGCTCAAATAAACCATTGTACCTGCAGGTTTCATCTATCAGTGAGCATTTTTAAGATTTTTTTAGTCTAGCCTGAACAGTAAGGCTGGGATGCAAATGCTCTCATGACAAATGTAGCTGCACGTTTGCGTAAGCTTCGCTAACTATACTCGGTGACAACTCAACAACGAAGCGGCAGATGCCCCTCAAAAGAGCTCCTCAAACCAACGCTTCAACCGATTCTCCCCTCTCGTCTACGACCGATCTCCTTCTGCCTGTCAGCTTGGGATCGAAGAAGTGGCAGATGAAAGGGGATGACCGAGGCTTAAGGAATAACAGCGGCGCCTGGAAAATAAGTCGACGCTATTGAATGGAGGGCCTCCTTTGAGGGGCACCTGCCAATTTGATCTTGAGTTTTATTCATCTGTTCGGACCTCGTCTCAGTAAAGGCGCTGAGAGAATTTCAAGTTATAATTTCTCTTAACTCTATATTTCACGAGCGAAACCAAGTAACAGGAGCTGTATTTTTGTCGATAGCAATAGTGTGTCTCTTAAGCAGGAAGAAAAAAAAGCTCTACAATTCTGTGCACTTATTTTAGGAATTACAAACTCCACTCTAGTGTACACAATGCACTCGAGCTACGGCGGCAGGATTTTTTTCTCCGCGTCAAAAACTTCGGCCTTTTCACTTCTTGTGCGTACAAACCTTAGAGACCTGAACGTCTCCAGCTGCTTACGTCGCAGGACGAAAACGATAACTTCGCGTTCCACGAATGAGTGTGTAAACTAAGACCGACACATTCTCATCTTGGAACTTTGTGGTACGGACGGCTTTTTCAAGGAAATTGTCTAAATATAATATAGCGCACATTTGTTAGTACAGTCTGCTTTCCTCGGTGTCATTCGCTGTGTGGGTTGAACATCCACGGAAAGGTAGAACGGACGCAAGTGCGATAGCACTCTGGATTATCTGGAAGATTGGGCAAGTCCCACTGGCGCAGTTTAAACACCTTCAGATGAATTTTGGACCTCCATAAGAGGCGCCTGAACAATAGCCATAAGTTCACAGGAGCTACATATGTCAGGAGCAAAATTATAATCTTTTAACACTTCTACACCTTAAAATGCATCATGTGGGCCGAAGGAAGCATGCCGCACAATTTATGCGTCTTCAAGTTTTACGCTGCAAGAGATATAACATGAAAAACTCTTTAACATAAGTGATTTACGTAGCAAAAACTATGGTGTACAATGCTCGTCAGAAATTAACTGTAAGGAAGCTGTTGTGCAAACCGTCCACGGCAGAGAACATATCGAACAGAATGCAGTATAGGATTATCCAGCTTTAGTAATACAAATAAACTGAATGCGCCTTTATCATGGGACCTACATATATTACCTGCAACGCATTTTGCGGTTCGACTATATGCTGCCAATGAAACTACCAAGAAAAGATTTAGGACATGTTTTACTTACACTAGAGGAACTATCATTTCTGCAGAAACTATATATGGCATCACTTAAGAGGATACTAACATAGCTATATGTCGCCTCAAGAGGACAGCACAAGTTAGGTGATATCCCCTATATTCCTTTGTTTCGATTACTGTTGGCTCCCGTCATTTATGTTATAACGAGCACTTCTTTCCATTCTCTTCTCTTCTCAATGTGCCTTCAAAATCAGCGCTAAAAATTTGAAATTTTGTCGACTCTATTGAACAGAGTGCAACAAAAAGTTGACAGTGCCGTTCATACCTCTAAGTCGATGGCAGATGCAGTTTGTCAAAAGGACTCTGCTTTGAGGCATTTATCTTCTCCAACTCAGTGATGGCGCAGAGGTACAGCAACTGTGTTGCGTGAAACAAAATCGGGGCTCAAATCCCGGTTGCTGTGTTTTGGCTACTTAGTTTGTAGCTATTTCCCTTCTATAACACAGCGATGACGTAGAGATAGTGCATTCGCTTTGCGTGCTAGAGAAGTGGGGTTCGAAAGCCGGCCTCGTTTAATTCTCCACCGGATTAAAACACATTCGCGTGTTAATGAAATGGCCCAACCAGGGATATGGTGCGGCCTGCTTCCAGAACAGGATTTGGCCACTCTTAAGTAGTGCTTGACCACAACCTCCTGAGTGAATATAAAAATTTACCCTCGGCCCTCTATCCCCAGCTGCTGCGGAACAACTGACCACGGTGGTCAGATCTGTCATTCAGCGGAGGATGCTAAGAATTTTTGGCTCTGGACAAGCTGCTTTTCGAAACTGAACCTGACAACATTAAGCGCAAGAACCTTATCAAGTCAGGCCATCTTACAGTACTGATCGAGGAACTAACGGGTAATAAATGGGATAACATAGGGCTTAGTGAGTGAGCGCGGATATAGATTATGGTATTGCGTAAAAGCCGACAGACGACAACTAGATATCGGGTTCCTCATCAATAAGAATGCTGCTGCAAAAGACATCACTTCTATATTAAATAGACGTGGGCACTTATCAAAATTAAGTTTAATGAGAGGTACAAACTGAATGGGGTACATGCCTACGCGTCTGCACGAAGCCATGATGACTAGATCGTCGAAAGCTTCTATGAGGACGAGGAAGCCGTCGAAGAAGTAAAAACGAGTACACTGTACCAATGGTACCAATGCCAATATATATATATAAACACAAATATATGTCTAAATTAAGCGTTGCTCAACTTTGCATATATATATATATATATATATATATATATATATATATATATATATATATATATATATATATATATATATATAAAGTGATTTCTGGCAGCTGATTTGGTCAATATAATATAAAATCACCAAAAATTGAAGAAACATAACAGGATTTAATTCACGACGTTTCGGCTGGAGGACCAGCCTTCTTCGAGTGTAGTACAGCGTTTGAAACACGCAGTTTTTATAGAGCGTGCGCGAGGTACAAAGTTTACAAGTTTACAGCAAAGCACGAGTTCAAAACACTAGGGGGGGGGGGGGGGGAAGAGACCAAGAAGAATATGTTTTGTCTTTTTTTTTAACAAAGGAAGAGATAGAATCGGTGACAATCTAAGAAGGCGTCTCCTAACCTGAATGCAGGTGTTCCCAAGGGGTCTAAAAAATTTTTTTTAATAACAAAAGAATAATAAGAATAATAAAATAAAAATATAAAAAAGGGGGAGATTCTTTCTCACCACCTCAGGGCTGCCTTGGAAGGGCCCTCGAGGTGTCGCTCCTCTCAGCATTTTGGTGACAAGCGTGAAGGGCTCGACCCCTGTACAAGGAGGAAGCTACATTCCAGAGAAACTGGTAGGGGGGGGGGGGGAGTAAGGAGGAATGCAAACGAGGCCTCTAATAAGAAAAAAAGACGAAAAAAGGAAAAAAGAAAGTAGTGAAAAAAGGAAAGAAGAGCCATTGTACAAGGCTTGGTAATATGCATTCAGAGAAGGGTGGTGGCAACACGAGAGAATACAAAATGGGACATTAAAAAAAAGGGGGGGGATTCTTTTCCACCACCTCAGGGCTGCTTTGGAAAGGGGTGAAGGGCGCATTTTGGGGACAAGCGTGAAGGGCTTGACCCCTGTACATGCAGAAGACAACATTCCAGATGAACTGGTAGGGGGGAAGGGAGGGGGGTAAAGAGGAATGCCAACGAGGCCTCTAAAAAAGAGAAAAAGAAACAAATACACAAAGACAAAAATAATAAGAAACAGAAAAAAAATTAGAGGAAAAAAGGAAAGAAAAGCCATTGTACAAGACGGAAATATCCATTCAGACAAGGGTTGTGGCAACACGAGAGAAATCAAATAATACAAGTTCCTAATCAATCCTTAGAAGGGCACTCCGTACACACGCATACAGATACAGACAGAAGACGAGGCTAACAATAAATCCAGCACCAGAAACGAACTGCAATGAGTCGGAAGTACAATCTACCGCAAGACAAATGACCATTCAGAGTAAACAATTCATCAGTGTATGAAGCGAAGACCGACATGACAGCAAAAAAATGAGGGGGGATAACAGCAAATGGGTGACAATATAATACAATGCGCGACAATACAAAATTAGAATAATAGTAAAAAGGGGAAAGAAAATAGCAGTAAATGTGGGACAATGCAAGTGAAGAAAGGAAAACACGTCGGAAGCTATGCTTGTTATGCATGCTGCCGCCCGTTCTATGAGTCTGGGATAATTATTTTTGATAGTCCGGGATAATTATTATTCTAGGAGTCTGGGATAACTATTTTTTACATTTATTGAGTGTGTAAGCATGATAGCCGGCCTACTGTTTCGTTAATGCCGCTCGAGACTGTGTTAAATTTGTGAATCACGTATGATTCACTGCTCTCGCGGTCATAATTTGTTTTGAACCCCGATTGGAGTACCATAGCTGTAAAGTTATTGAATGGGTGCCCAAGGTTGTTGATGTGTTTTGAAAGTGGGAGATTTGGCTGTGTCCGCACATGTGATCTGTGGTTGTTGATGCGAATTCTGAACAGTGTAACTGTCTGCCCTACTTTTCATGCGACAACGCTAATGTTGTCTACCTCCTGCAATGTGGCACCTGTACACACAAAAGTTAGAGACGCGTGCACTCGCGTGCCCCGACCATAAAGATAAACAAATAAACAGAATAAAATGCAGACAGGGCCGGAGCTTCCGTCATCTGGAACCACTTCGGCAGCCAGAGCCAAGGCCGAATCAGCGGCGCCGTGAGCTTAGACACACATGCACCGTGCATGAAAACACCCAGATACACAACAGTAAAACATCCGAGCTCATGCCAGTGTCGTGTGGCGGCTAAATGACAATGGCGGGAGCATTTAAGCGAGTAAGGTGTATATAGAAACAGACGGTGGCGGAATTGTCCAACATACATAAATTATAGATGCGTGCACTCGCGTGCCTTGGCCAGAAAAAGTAAACAAATAAACAGAATAAAATGCAGACAGGACAGGAGACTTCCGTCATCTGTAACCATTTCGGCAGCCCGAGTCAAGGTAGAATCAGCGGCGCCGTGAGCTTAACTACACACACGTGCTCTGTGCCTGACAACACCCACAAAAGAGAAAGAAAAGAAAAAAATGAAAAAAAACATCCGAGTTCGGCCAAGTGTTGTGTGGGAGGTAAATGTGAATGGCGTGAGCAATTAGGCAAGGGTTCTTCAATTGCACCCCGTCGTCAAGGTAATCGAACTGGGAAGATAGGGGCAGGATGGGGTAGGGAATGAAGAAATTTGTGTGAGCTTGAAAAAGATGTCGCTGGCAAGAAACAACCGAGGTACGTCAAGCTGGCTCTCATAATGTCAGCAACGGCCCTGCAAGGGGCGGATGGAGGACAAAACACCTGGACTTTCATTAATGCCGTGAGGAATTGTTTCAAATTTGTAAATGAAGTACGACTCGCATTGCTCTCTTTCCCGGGTGTTGTGGAAACCACCCTGTAGGACTGTTAACTTAAATGCATCAAACGGGTGGTTTCGCTCATTAATGTGTTTTGACAAGGGAAGGTTGGGTAGGGATAAGATATGCGCGCTGTGGTTATTAAAGCGAATTCGTAGAGGGTTGACGGTCTGTCGAATGTACTGCATACTGCACACACTGCATTCTGGGAGGTATATTACGTTGCAGGAATCACAATCAAAGTTGCCATTAATTTCCCATTTGAAGCCTGAAGCTGTGCTTACTGCACAGCTTGATGTTTGTATGTGTTTGCAGACCTGGAATCTACTTTTTCTACAGGGCCGGCACCCCAAAACCGGCTGGTTATTTGTTTTCGAGTGTACTAGAATATTTTTAATGTTTTTTGGTCGTCTGTAGACCACGTGAGGGGGAGCAGTGAAAATTTTGGTGAGGCGCTCGCTTTGTTCGAGAATGTTGAAATGTTTTCTGAGGATTTTGTTTAGGTTAGGCGGGTTACTGGTGAAGGTAAGTACGAGATTTTCCCGGTGATCTGTTTCCTCGTTGTAGCGACGTCCCTCCAGTATTTGCTCTCGGTTGAGTTTAGATGCCTTTTCGATGGCATTGTCGACAATGGCGGGGGGGTATCGTTGCTTAATGAGGACTTCTCGCATGCGTTTGGAATTTTTTACGAAGTCCTCGTCTTGGGAACATATTCTTTTAAATCGATGTGCCTGAGAGTATGGGATGCTTGTTTTAGAGTGAGGAGGATGGCAGCTTTGGAAGTGTAGGTATTGTTGCGGTCCGTCGGTTTTCTATATACACCAGTGGTGAGTGAGCCTTCGTTTACCGAAATCTCAACATCTAGAAAGTTAATTGTGGTGTTGGAGTACGTGTAAGTGAAAGATATGTTGGGGTGGACGAGGTTGAAGTTTTCAATAAAACGTATGAGTTCTTGCTCTGTGTCAGTCCATATTAAAAAGATGTCAGCCAAGTAGCGTTTGTATAGGCTGGGCTTAATGGGGCAATCTTTCAGAAATTTGGTTTCAATACTATGCATGAAGATATTGACGGAGGTGGGTGAAATCCTTGTACCCATGGCTGTGCCATTAATTTGCAAATAGTGTTCATTGTTAAATTCGAAGTTGTTATATTCGAGTACGATTTTATACTGTATTTCTAAAACACGTGGTGTAGGGGTTTCCTCCTTTCTGTTTTGTTCATACGCTTTGATCAGAGATTTAATGCCATTGGAATGAGGAATGTTTGTGTAGAGAGAGACTACATCTAGTGTTGCCAGGAAGCCTCCTTCCGGGAGTTTGAGACCTGCTATTGCGCGAAGGAAATAGTTTGTGTCGCGAATGTATGATGCGTGTGTTGTTGGAATATGTCTAATTACTGTGTCAATGTAACTGGAAATCGGTTCTGTAATCGTGCCGATGCCGGATACTATAGGGTGGCCAGGGTTATTCTTTTTGTGGATTTTCGGTAACATGTAGAATCGGCCTGGCGACGGGTGTGGTGCGGTGAAGGCTTTAGATAACCGTAGGGATACGTCCCCATTCTTCGCAAGTTGACCCAGGGTCTCCGCTACAAAATGTTGGTATTGCGCAGTTGGGTCTGCTTCAAGACGTTGATAGAAACTTATGTTAGAGAGTTGTCTCAAGCCTTCTTCAATGTATTTTTCGCTGTCCATGACAACTATACCACCTCCCTTATCCGCTGGCTTTATGATTATATCTGTCTTTCTGCTCAGAGCCTTCAATGCATCCCGTTAGTTTTTAGACAAGTTCTGCCTCCCTGGAGTGTGGTTCTTGTAGGCGTAAATAATGTCTTTCTGGACAGCGTTAATGTACATGTCCAAGTGTTTGTCCCTTCCTATACTAGGAGTCCAGTGGTGGTTAGTAACGACGAGTTCTCTGCTATCCGCGGTAACCCGCGCCCGATCTAAGAAGTATTCCCGGAGTCGCAACATTCGTGCAAAGTTGTCCAAATCTGTTAACACCGAGAATTCGCTGTATTTACCGGTGGTAGGGCAGAATGTAAGGCCTCGAGAAAGGATGACTCTTTCCTCTGTCGTTAATGCCCTGGTTGATAACGACAGAGGAAAGATCTTCCGCTTAGATAAGCTGATATCCAATTCACAATTTTATTATTAATACACATTAATAGCAATTTGTTAATTAAATCACTGTGTTGGACTCTGTCGAAAGCCTTTGAAAGGTCAAGACATATTGCATCGATTTGTTCTTGTCGTTCAGAGCTTCGTGAAGTCATTAGCTGTCTTTACTAGTTGTTTTACAGTTCACAACTGTTGCCGAAAACCATGCTGATTCGGAAAAAAGGCCTTTGTTGATTCAAGATGTGTATGGATTGCCTTTGATATTATGTGCTCGAGAAGTTTGCAACAAACGCAAGTTAAAGAGATTGGCCTGTAATTTTCAACTGCCTGCCGGTTTCCAGTTTCGTGTACTGGGACCACTTTAGCTCTAAGCCAGTCATTTGTGACCTGTCTCTGTACGAGTGAGGTTTTGAATATAATGATCAGATAATGGCTTACCCATTCCTCATACCTGCGTAAAAAGGCGTTTGGTATGCCATCCTGTCCGACAGACTTTTTTTCATTTATATTTAGTACAAGAGATAACACTCCTTCGCAAGTTATTTCAATATCAGGCGTTGTTGATTCTTGTATTTCTGACGATGCATTTGATGACACATTGTTCGTTGCTGGGGCGGTAAACACAGTCAGAAAAAACTTATTATGAGTGGTCGCAATCACTGAAGAATTGGTAATCACCTGATCATTAATAACAATGCTGCAAGGGTTGTTATCCCTCTTTGACAAATGACGCCAAGATCAATGGGGAGCAGACTTCATGTAATTAGTTAATGTCTCAGCATAATACTTCGTGCTGGCTTCCCTCAGCATTTGTCCTAAAAGGCTTGATAACTGAGAGATTAAACTACAATTTCTTGGCACTTTCCATCTTTGTCGATTAATTCTATGTTTTAAATGGATATCACGCGAAATCCACGGGTTATGTTTGTTTCTTTTCTTTCGTTTTGTTGGAATGTATGAGCTAACACACTGGAAGACTATGTCCTTGAATCTTAACCACAAGATATTGACGTCACCTTCCTTTTTAAAACTGTCCAAGAAAAAAGATAGATGGTCGATAATACTGGTATCATCCGCTTTGTCAAAATCAGGTACATGAATGACTCTGTCTTTTAGCCTTTCAGATCCAGGCGGTGTACTTATGTGTACAAATATGAGATTGTGATCAGACACACCCTCTTCGACATTTAGTTCGTAGTCGTCAATCCGCCCGTCTAGGAACACCAAGTCTAACGTTGTTTTCACATTGCCTGCTACACGTGTACTCTCCGTCACCACCTGTGTTAAGTCGTTATTAAAGGCAATATCTTGGACAGATCACTGCTTTCTGTTTCTCTCGAGTTATTTGTCAATGTATTCCAGTCAATGCCTGCTAAATTAAAATCTCCTGAGATAATAAGCTTATGCTTTCTCGGGTTCACGTGTTCTAGGTAACACTGCAAATTTTCTTGGTACGAAACAGGTGCATTTGGTGGCCTATAGAGTGCTGCTACAAGATAAGAAGTTTTATCTAAATTTTTCTGGCACCAAACACTTTCATAATCTGGGATACCGTGGACGGGTGAGAACTGAATGCCTTCTTTAATGATTATTCCGACGCCCCCGCCTCCAGTTTCCCGGTCGTTACGGACTATCCTATAGCCTGGAGGTACCAGCTCGCTATCTCCTATTTCCAGGCGTAACCAAGTTTCACTGACGGTAACTACGTTTAGAGCATAATTAACTAATAAGTACTCTAAATCACAAGTTTTATTCACCAAGCTTCTAGCGTTCATATTCATCAGCCGTAAAGAGGGTAGTTGCTGGTTTGCTTGAGTTTATTCCTGTTTTTGCATAGGAGGACATTTTCTGGCACCACGAATTTTAACTCTGCGCTCCTTGGACTCATCCCAGAAGAAAACCTCACCATTTATAACCAGTTTATCATATTCAAGTCGCACTCTTTGTCCATCGTCTCGATATTTCTTTGCAGAATCCCACAGCTGTTTACGTTTTTATTGCGTTTCTTTGCAAAAGCTGTCGCCAATGAAAATACTAGTTCCTTTTAGTTTCTTACACTTCCTATACAGTTCTTGCTTTTCCCGAGAGTCGTACAGCTTCAGAATAACCGGTCGGGACTTCTTGGTTTGTTCCCCTCCGATTCTGTGAATTCTTTCTACGGTTTACACTCTGACGCCTAATTTATCTAAAAAGACATCTGTAATAACTTTGGTTCTAAGCTCTTCAATAGTTTCCTCTTCGCTTTCTTTAATTCCAAACACCATTAGATTATTCCTCCTGCTCCTGTCTTCTAAATCAATTATTTTTTTTCATTTTGTTTCTGGAGGGCGTCATCGAGGCAATTCACTCTTTTTGTCAGTTGTTTAATACTACGAGCGTGGTCTTTAACAGCCTTTAAGCTTTTTTCAACCTCTAGAAGTCGTCTTCCCAGATCGACTAGTTAAGCCCGAATTGCCTTTTGGCCGTCACATAACTCTTTCTAAATTGCCTTGGTTTCAGGGCCAGGATTCAGTTCCACATCTCCAGACAGCAAGAGAGACATTGACGCAAAAGCAGCAAAAATCACTTTGTGGCACGGCAGCACAACTACAAAACGATTGTCATCCTTGTAGTCATAACAACAATAGCAGTAATAACCAACCTGCTCGAGAAGTAATAGCCGTAGATTCAGACGCATTGCCTCCACCGTGCCGCAGCGCCCACTGAAGCTGGCTGCTGGTGGGTCGTAGCTTATAAGCCCAGACGAGGTTGTGCTTGATCCCACTTGACGGCCATGTTCGATAGTGCCGACGATCCGTGACGATGCGTTGATTACAGCCACGTTTGCAGCCGGGTCAAAGGGGCACCTGTTCTATGTGTATTCTTGGCTCCGAACACATACCAACAGCACCTGCTCGAGAAGTAAAAGCAGTAGGTTTAGACGCATTGCCTCCACCGTGCCACCGCGCCCACTATATATACTAGGGTGGTTTTAATGGCACGGCACGTTGAAAGCGCTGGCGATGAAGACCCTAGCGCAACTAATCTAATAATCTAAGAGCCAGTGAGGCGAGAGACCGGGACACAAACGGCAGCTCTCCAGCACGAGCATCCGATGGCGGTGGAAGCGCTTCATCCTCGTTGGCTTCAGTGCTGGATCATCATCTTCATTCCTCCTGCCCCGTCTGGAAGAGGGAACCATCCTGGCGACTCAAGGCGAGGAGACGACGAGGGGGCTGTAAAAAGAGTCAAGCGGCTCACGTGAACGACGTCGCGGCCACGGCGGCGATGGTCCGTAGAAGGTGTCACCGGTTCGATAATGTAGTTGACAGGTGGCGTACGCTCTAACATGCGGTAAGGGCCGATGCGCCTGGCCGAAAATTTGGACGCAGCCGGAACAGAGTGCAAGAAAATTGAGCCATTGGAGAAGTGAACATCGGGCGTGTCTTGATCGTGGACATGTTTGAGGAGGCTTTAACGTTCTGCGGTGAAGAAGCAAGCCAAGGGGCGGCACTGCGGAGCATTACGGGTAATGTCAGAAAGGGAAGAGTATTCCGAGCTGTCGGGGTTGTAGGAAAGAATTGTATCTAGCAGACAAGAAGGCTCTCACCCAACTAAAAGAAAGAATGCGGTAAAGCCTGTGGTTGCTTTAGATGCGGTTGTATATGCATAGGTTACGAACGGAAGAACGTGATCCCAATTGGCTGTCGGACTAAATGTACATGGGGATCATGTCCCCAAAATCCCGTTTGAATAGTTCAATGTGGCCGTTTGCTTGGGGGCGGTAAGCAGTAGTGGTGCGATGTACTCTGTGGCACGCATCGAGAAGCTCGTGAACAACTTCAGGCAAGAAAACACGGCCGCCGTGACTGAGATGTTCTCTAGGACCGCCGTGCAGGACCAAGTCATGAAGGAAGAGGGCGACGTCGCGAGCAGTAGCCGCAGGTAGGGCAGCGGTCTCAGCATACCGAGTGAGATGGTCCACGGCGAATATGATCCATCGATTCACGGCGGTCGTGTAAGGCAAGCGGCCCATATAGGTCGATGCAAACACGATCGAAAGGGCGAGCCGGGCACTGTAATGGTTGTAATGGGGCAGTCGAGGGATGAGGTGTCGACTTCCGCTGCTGACAGGACGTGCAGGAGTGAACGTAGCGACGAGCGAACATGTACATGCCCTGCCAATAGCACCTCTGACGTAGTCGCTCGTAGATTTTCAGCGTGCCAACGTGAGCGCTCTGAGGGTCGGCATAGTGGTGTGCACAAATCTCAGATCCTAGATGTCGGGATAAAGAGGCCATTTTCGGCCGTCCGGACGATAGTTGCGGCGGTACAGAAGATCGTCGCGGAGGGCGAAATGGGAAGCTTGGCGACGAAGGGCCCGATGGAAAGAGGCCGTAGAGTGGGCACGAAGGACGTCGAGCATGTCCATGGCAGTGAGCGCTGCTAGTAGGGAATCAGATATCGGCGAAGAGGGCGCAGGAGAGGAGAGTGGCGAGCGTGACAAGACGTCGGCGTCGGAGTGCTTGTAGCCCGACCAGTAAACTATGGTATTATCAAATTCCTGAAGATGGAGGACCCAGCGGCCAAGGCGACCTGAGGGATCCTTGAGTGTGGTCAACTAGCACAAGGCGTCGTGATCAGTGACGACGGTGAACGGGCGGCCATATAAGTATGGGCGGAATGTTTAGAGCCCACACTACGGCGAGACACTCCTTTTCCGTCGCGGTGTAGTTCGACTAAGCTTTGATGAGGGCACGGCTGGAGTACGCAACGACGTATTCAGCAAATTCGGGCTTGCGCTGGGCAAGGACAGCACCGAGGCCGATTCCGCTTGCGTCGGTGTGCACCTCAGTAGGAGCACTGGGGTCTTAGTGTCGAAGGATAGGTAGTGAGGTTAGAAAACGAGACGGAGCGCAGCAAAAGAGTCGTCGCAGGCCGAGACCCACGTAGAGAGCTCGGCGGGACCATTAAGTAGTTTCGTAAGGGGCGCGACGATAATAATTTGGTTTGGGGGAAAGGAAATGGCGCAGTATCTGTCTCGTATATCATTGGACACCTGAACCGCGGCGTAAGGGAAGGGATAAAGCAAGGAGTGAAAGAATTAAAGAAGAAAGAGGTGCCGTAGTGGAGAGCTCCGGAATAATTTCGACCACCTGAGGATCTTAAACGTGCGCTGACATCGCAGAGCACACGGGCGCCTTAGCGTTTTTCCTCCATAAAAAGGCAGGCGCCGCGGTCGGGTTCGAACTCGAGAACTCCGTATCAGTAGCTGACAGCCCTAACCACTGAGCCACCGTGGCGGGTGGGCACGACGATAGAGGCGAATTTGGGGACAAATCGCCGATAATAGGAGCAGAGACCCACAAATCGGCGCACGTGTTTTGTGGAAGTCGGTTTAGGGAAGTCAGCCACAGCACGGAGTTTTTCAGGATCTGGCAGGGCGCCGTATTTGGATGCGAAGTGGCCGAGTATGGTCACTTGCCGGGCGCAAAAGTGACATTTCTTGAGATTAAGTTTAAGGCCAGCGCCATGAAGCAGCTTAATAATTGGCGCAAGCGCTGGAGTTACGTCGGAAAAGTGGGCGAAAACATGACATTATCATCTAAATAGCAGAGCCAAGCGTTCCACTTGAGGCCGCGCAAGATGTTGTCCGTCATTCGTTCAAACGTGGCGGGGGCGTTACAGAGGCCGAATGGCATCGCGGTGAACTTATAGAGGTCGTCAGGGGTGACAAACGCCGTTTTAAGGCGGTCAGACTCAGCCATCGGGACTTGCCAATAGCCTGAACAGAGATCTAGGGAGGAGAACTCGGCGCCTTGCAAGCAGTCAAGGGCCTCGTCAATACGTTGCAGCGAGTAGACGTCTTTGCGCGTAATCTTGTTAAGCCGGTGAGAGTCCACGCCAAATCGTATCGAGCCATCATTCGTTTTCACCTGGACGACTGGGGATGACCAAGGATCAAGATGGTTTCTCTGGCCGTTGAGAGCACACTCAAAGAAATCCAGTCCGGTCACCTACACTAAATGTCGGAATAACGCTAAAGTTGGCATTCAAGATTACAGCTTTCATTACCTTTTCTTTTAC